>JAFEMH010004769.1:0-192937 GCA_022495995.1 Adenophora triphylla var. japonica
AATGTAACAAACGTGTTATTTATATGTAATAGTATTTGTACATAATTGTAACACGTATGTATAGATATCTATATGTTTTCAAACAATAAGTTACAATGAGTTAAAATTTATCATGATACATGTAAAAGTATTACATTATCTATAAAAATATGTTACAATTTCATCTATCAAAGTGTTACATTTACTTGTATAAATTATTACATTCATATACATAAGTTATTACATTTCCAATGTAATACATATAGTTTGTACTACCTCCGTCCCACTTCAATTGGTCCACTTTCCTTTTTGGGACGTCCCACCTCAATTGATCCATTCCTTAAATGGAATTTTTTCCATATATTTATACTCTTATCATCTCTAGTATATATTTACAAAAAAACCATTCATTATACCCACTTTAACTTACTATTCCTTCCACTCATTCTCTCTCCTATTAAATATTTTTAACTTTTACATTCTCTCTCCTATTCCCTACCACACATTTAACTTTTACATTCTCTCTCCTCTAATTTCTACCCACTTTAATATTTTTCTTAAATAGTGGTCCCCACCTCAATCACCAATCGTGGTTTTGAGTATTACATTTGAAAAAACGATAAAAACGAGCTTTGCTTTTTTTAAAAACAAGGTATTACGCTTACTTATGAACAATGTTACTTTATATGTATACGTCATTACATTAAGAGATGGTAACTATTACTTTTTCTAAACCACCGAAAAGCCGAAAAAAATAATATAAAAACTAAAAAAAAAAAAAGCAAAAAGCAAAAAAAAAAAAAATAATAAAAAATCATAATTGTATGATAGTTTATATTGATGTTTTATATTGTAGATTATGTATATCATACTTTGGCGGCCAAAGCTAGTGGAGAGCTCTGTTTGAAGTATATTTTTTCGTTTGGAGCATTCGCCCGTTCGCCACTCTTATGGTCATGCCCATGGATCATGGATCGGCCGTCTCATATACGTTGGAGACGGATCCCCTGTTACTCATGAGACTCACCTCTTATTAAAGTTAGATTCTTAAAATTAAAATGAGATGAATCAAAAAAAAAAAGTAGCATCCTTGAAATTGAAATGGACGGAGGGAGTAATTATTTATTACGCACACTAATATTGTGAGTTATATAGCGGTTCATATCAACTATCCTTGCGTTAAGAATTTCATTGTCACCGGCCAACCGCGTGTTATTAGAGTTAAGAATGTCAGTGTGAACGGTCAACAGGGTGTTATTAAAGTTAAGAATGTCATTGTCAACAGCCAACCACGTGTTATTAATGTTTTTAAGAGCATGCACAATAATAAAATAATAATGGTAAGCGAATACTCCTCCGCCCCACTTTCGAATTATACTTATTTTCTTTTCGGTACGCCCCACGCGAATGGGACATCATTCAAATCCAAAAGCAATATTCACTATTTCCTTCACTCATTCTCTCTCCTACTTCACTTTTACACTCACAACATTCTCTCTCCTAACTATTCCTCCCACTCATTCTCTCTCATATTTAATTCTTCATACTCACAAACACCTCCTCCACCTATTTCTCTCTCCTACTTTTCTTTAATTTCCACAACCAAAAGCCGGCGTCCATCGACACTGGGACGGAGGGAAAGTATTCGCTAAAACCCCGAACAAACTCAAGCTTCGCCAAAAGTTTGATTCAAATCGTGAGAAAAAAAATGTGTTCGAACTCAAAACGGATTAAAAATTTATTTTTTAATTTTGATTTACCCCAAACGACATCGTTTATACAATATATCAAAAAAATTCATAATTTTTTTCGCCTATAAATAGAGCCTAATATTGTATAGGTTATTCACACCTCTTCTTTCCTACCTTTTCTCTTTAAACTTAAGTTTAAAAAAAAAAAACTTTTGAGTTTTTGATTATGAATAATTACGGAAATAATTTCGGATATAATTTTAATCAAGCTTGACTCGAAGAAATGTTGTTTTCTTTAATTATCATAGTGTGGTGTTCTTTGTTACATATTGTGTTTTGTGATTTGTCAAATCAAATGAATGACATTTGTAGTCTAGTTGGTCAATAAATGAATGGCATCAGGAAGCTGATTATTATCATGAAATCTAGTTCTTTTGTCCACACACATATTGTATAGTCTAATCAATTTTAAAAAAATGGATACTAGTATACCAATAAATGGAAAAACTCTGAGTAAGTTCACATGCGCTACTATGATTTGACACCTGGCCACTTTAATTTCAACTCATCTCCATTATTTGTCAAGAGTCAGGAATCCAATAAATTATACTCCCTCCGTCCCACTTCAAATGGTCCAATTTTCTTTTTGGGACGTCCCACTTCAATTGGTCCCTTCCATAAATGGAAATTTTTTCATATATTTATACCCTTATCATCTCCACATATTTACAAAAAAACCACACTATTCCTCTCACTCATTCTCTCCCCTATTAAATATTTTTAACTTTTACATTCTCTCTCCTATTTCCTATCACACATTTAACTTTTACATTCTCTCATCTCTAATTTCTATCCACTTTATTCATTTTTCTTAAAAATCGTGAAATAAACCAAGGGATCATTTCAAGTGGGACGGAGGGAGTAGTTGTTAAAGTTGATTTGTCATATCCAACTTTCACCCGTTAAGAATCCAATATTTATAGAAGCTCCATCGGTGTTGTAACACACATTCAAGCTCAACACTTTCAAATATCACTCACCATTAAACATGTCTTGAAGTTATTCTGTTCCAAGCAACAACTCATCATCCAACTCTTCATCTAACTCTTCAGATGAATATAATATGATGACTAACAATTATAATGAAGTTTGTGTTATGGCTAGTTATGTTAGCCAAATTTTGGTGCCAGAATTTATGTAACCACTACCCACCCCTCATTGCCGTATCCGCATTGAACGTCATCGTGAGGAAGGTCATGTAATGCTCTTTAGTCAATACTTTGCTCCCAGGCCAACGTACCCCCCAAAAATATTCAGACGTAGATTCAGAATGGACAGACATGTCTTTCTTTGTTTTGTTGCAGAAGCGGAGCAATGTGATGAATATTTTCAACAAAAGCCTGACGCGACAGGGAGGATGGGCTTGTCTACTTTACAAAAGTGCACTGCTGCAATGCGTATGCTAGCATACGGAATGGTATCAGACGCTTCCGATGAGTACTTACAGCTCGGTGCATCTTCTGCACGAGTGGCACTTGAAATTTTTGTGACACGGTGATTAGTCAATTTGGAAATTATTATTTGAGGAGGCCTAATCGATCAGACTTGAAGAGATTACTTCGCATAGGTTCAGACTCCAGGCATGTTAGAAAGTATTGACTGCATGCACTGTGAATGGAAAAATTGTCCTTCCGCCTGAGGAGGGCAATATCAAGGTCGTAGTGGAAAAGTGTCCCTGGTTTTATGATCTATGGATTTGGCATTCTTTCTTTGGTATTTCAAGCTCATTGAATGATATCAATGTATTGCATCGATCTCCGGTGTTTGATGATCCTTTAAATGGTGTGGCGTCGCATGTTATCTTATAAGTGAGTGGCAATCAATACAACAAATGATATTATCTCACTGATGGTATCTATCCACAATGGGCTACATTCATCAATTCAATTCCCCTCCCCACAGAGGACAAACACAAATTATTTGCAAAAAGACAAGAGGCATGCAGAAAAGACGTAGAGCGTGCCTTTGGGGTGCTTCAAGCTCGGTTTGCAATACTTCGTAAACCGTCACTTGCCTGGAGTGAGGTAGTTCTTGGTAAGATAATGACAACTTGCATCATATTGCATAATATGATTGTTGAAGATGAACGAGATCGATATAGAAATTATGATGATGCGAGTGAGTTCTGGGCGGATAAACCCAAAAATAAGGGGAAGGGAAAAAAAATCCACTCGAATTGATCAAGATGATACTTTCACGTACACAATCGAAAATTCACATGTTGAAAATAGTATCACCGAATACATAGCACGCAAACGAGATCTCCAAAACAAAACCGCACACCTGGCTCTCAAAGTAGATTTGATTGAGCATATTTATGCGATCAACAACTCTTAATATTATTTGTAGCATTTTATCTACTATTGTCATGCTTTATTTTCGTATTTAAGTTCTGTGTTAAGTTATTAATTTTATGTATTGAATGTTTTAAATATTAAATTGATGTTTATTTATCAGTGTTTTATATACAAAAAAATGCAATTACAATAAAATATAATTAAAAAAAATTATTTTGTAATGTAAACGAATAAAAAAACTAATTTATATCACTAATTTATAAAATAAAATAAATATTTTATTTATTAATTATAAAAATATTTTGAGCGAAAATTTCGCTCACCAATGCAGGATATCAGTTTATGTGAGTGAAAATTCGGTCAAACACCGCCAGCTCATCCGATAAGCAAAAATTTTGCTCACCATTGTGCATGCTCTAAAGCATACTCCCTCCCCCCGTACTATGTACTATAATAATATAATAAATTGGTACGTACAAGAATTAAAGAGAAATATAAAAAAAGGTGATAAATTGTTAGTGTATATGATTAGATGGAGAGATAAGTAAAGTAAGTAGATAATGCTGTGACTATAACAAATGAGTCTCATTTCTATTTTGGAACTTTGCTAATTAAAATGATCAAAATGAGTCTTTTTGCATATTACTATAGTACGTAGGGAATATAGTTCTTTCAAAATCGATTTTTTTTTAAAATATAGCTTTTTAAAATTTTATATATCAAAATAACATTTTCAAAAACTTAAGTACCAAAGTAGCACTTTTGACTTGAAATTCGGAATTGGTAATTCCGGATTATGAAATCCGGAATTACCAATTCCGGATTTGATTTTTTTTTTTTTTGTTTTTCAAAATTGAATTTTGGAAAATAATAATTCCGTAAATAGGGGGCGATCGCCCCTATAATAGAGCGATCGCTCAAGTGTACTCCGGAGGTATCAATCTGGATTCTATTTTAATTTTTTTTTTGTTTTTCAAAATTGAATTTTGGAAAATAATAATTCCGTAAATAGGGGGCGATCGCGCCCTATAATAGAGCGATCGCTCAAGTGTACTCCGGAGGTACCAATTCCGGATTCTATTTTAATTTATTTTTTTTCCAAAAAAGAAATATATCTGAATTGAATAAGTAATGTTTTTTTTTGAAAAATTCAAATCCGGAAATGCTAATTCCGGATTTGCTTTACAAAACCCATCTTCCTCGGCAAATCAGAAGAAATCAAAACAAAAATCCAAAGGAAGAAGAAGGAGAAAAGAAGAAAGAAGAAGAATAGTAGGTGAATTTTTTTCAAAAAATATTGAAAATTCAAGAAGTTGATTAAGAAGTTCAAGAAGAAGAGGTGATTAAGAAGGTACATTTAATCCTCTTATTTTTGTTCGAAATTTAAATTTAGTATTTATTTAAATTTTTTTGTGAATGTAGTGATATTGTTAAATTAGATTTTTTATAATTTATTTTTCAATTTCTAGGAATAAATATGGCCGGAGTTCCAATTGTTTTCATGTGTTATTGGGAGGAAATGATGAACACTCGTTTGAAGGTGAACATTTTGAAAGGGGACCAAAATGTGCACTTAGGGCTAAAACTCGGTGGAGTTACAAGAAGTTGATTAAAAAGTTAGCTAAGAAAATTGGGGTAGATCGAGCCGTTGTTCACTGCAAGTTATATGTAGATATCCTCATCTTGTTGCTCCTGGATTGCAAACTACATTCCATTTGTAATCGACAAATGATACGGGTATGGAAGTCATGTTTGATGTTTCGCTCGGGCCAGGTGGGTCGAGTAGCTTACAATTGTATGTTAAGATAAATTTAGTTGATAATGTGAATGTTGAGGACTTTGAAACCTATGAGGAGCCATTACAAAATCAAGATGTTAATGACATGGATACCTTCCGATGGGTTCTTTAAGCTGCTATAGTCAGAGGGATGCTGGAACAAGTACACAAACATATGTGGAAGAGGAAGAGGGAGAGGAAGAGGAAGAGGAAGAGGAAGAGGAAGAGGAAGAGGAAGAGGGGGAGGAAGAGAGCGAGGAAGAGGGAGGGGCGAGGGTGAGGAATTGTATAATGATGATGATAATGATTCGGATTATGAAGAAAATATTGAGTTGCTTCTAAATGCAGATCGTGACGAGGGATATGATGATTGCAGTAGTCCTACCGATGTTAGCGAGAATGAGGGAGAAGATTTGGCGTTACATTTGGTTGCTTACGAAGAACCACAACATCATGTGCATGACAGAGTCGGGTATCAATTTTATCGTGATATTGGAGAAGGATCGGAGATATATGATGATAACCAATATGACTTTGCCGAATGGAATGTAGAACATCGTGACATTGCCAAAGGTATTCGCTTTTCAAAGAAGACAGATGTGCAGATAAAATGAAGTTGTTTCATATTAAGAAAAATTTGCGCTTCAAGGTAAAACGAAGCACAACCCGAAAGTGGACTATCGAGTGTTTGATGAAAGATTTTCCGTGCAATTTTTATGTGAATGTGAGTTTGAAGAATGCCTGTATTGGGAAATTACCAAATACAAGGGTCCTCATTCTTGTTTGGCAACCGAAATTAGCCAAAATCATCGAAACATGGATGCTAAGTTCATAGGGCAGGAAGTTTTGGAACCGGTTAAGGCCGATCCCGAGTTGAAGATTGTACTAGTGAAGGCGGAAATAAAAAAGCCTACGGGAAGGAAGTTTCATATAGAAAGGCATGGTGTGGCAAACAAAAAGCTATTGCAGAGGCATATGGAGACTGGGAAGAATCTTACATAAGATCGCCACGTTTGTTAGCCGCCATCCAAAAAGTGGAACCCTGGAACCATTCATGGAGCATTCTCGATCCTCCTCCTCCCGGTGCTTTAGGTATGTTTGATCGTGTGTTCTGGGCATTTGGCACTTGTGTGGAAGCATTCACTCATTGTCGTCCTGTTATTTCTGTTGATGGCACATTCCTGCATGGAAGATATAGAGGGGTTATTCTTATTGCCATGGGTGTCTACGCAAATGATAGTCTACTTCCTCTCGCATTCGCTATTGTTGAAAAAGAGGACTATCGAAACTGGTGTTGGTTTCTGCATCTTCTATGCAAACATATTGTTAAGGGTCGTGAAGTTTGCTTGATATCTGATCGGCATAATGGCATCCTTTGCACGGTTGGAGACATTGCCAGCTGGCCACGAAATGTTATCCACAGATGGTGCATGTTGCACTTGCGAGTGTAACGATGGTGTTGCCTTTTTCGCGGGAAAAATTCGATTTTTGCGTTTCTTTGAAAAACCAAATAAAACCGGAAAAAAAACGGAGTCGCCACGCCATTTTAATTTTGAAGGGCAAAACTTTGAAAAAAGCCCGAGATCAGAGATTTAGGTTCGGAGGTCATGTTACGCGTCGGGAAGGACGTTAGTGTGCACCCGACGCGCCTCGTAAAAACGAGTCTTCCAAGCTGAAAATCATTTGTGTGTGTGTGTGTGTGTGTGTTTTGGCCAAAATAAGTTGAAACTGGAAAAAGTAAAAATTGTGATATCTTTTTAAGACTTTAAACTGATCACATGATTTTTTGGAGAATTTTTGGTTTGAGATTTGGTACTCAAAAACCTTTTGAAGTTGAGAAGTCACTTCTGCCAGAAGGAAATGGCAGCAGACACCTGATTTTGAAATGGATTCAAGGGTCCTAAAACGTCATAATCTGGATGAACTCAGAGAATGAAAGTTTCTCTAGACTCCTTGAATAAACTTTGTGTGAAAGAAATTTCCATTTTGGAGAAGATTTGAGGGGTCAAAACCTTCTGGAAACCTCAGATATGAGATCTGGATTCCCAGAAGCTGATGAACTAGCCTCTGAAAGAAAAATTGAAAAGAGGAGTTTTACTCACCCAAAAATAAGGTAAAAATATGTCTGGAAAGCTCTGGATGTTGGCTACAAAAAGTGTTTTGTAGTCAACACCAAATTCCAAGTTCATCTGTGTCCAAAAATTAAGACCATGGACTGAGGTCTGAGAAAATTGCTACTGGACAGCAACTTCTCAAGAAAGAAAACAAGATTTTAAGGGGGTTTTGCATCCATGCTTGTCCCCATTTCCCTAGGTTTTGGTTAGTGATCACTAGACATTTTAGTGGTGAATCAACTATACCAAACCATCCTTGGGGTACATTAGGACTAAGCATTTCATTTGCTTGGGGAGGGGGATTTTACCCTTTGAAATCAAGATTTAGTGCTTGAAAATGGTTTTTTAGGGTTTTGAAAGTGCATTTTTGCAAGTAAGAAAGAAAAGCTTTGAAAATAATGTTGATCTTTGTAGAAGATCATCCATGGAGATGGTCTTCCATGGTGATCTTCTTAGATCTAGAGAAAGAAGATGAAAGAACTACATTTTGTAGTTTGAAGATGCATGCATGGATGGGATTTAGGTTAGGAAGAAGAGGGTTTATCAATCTTCATTGTGTTCTTGAGTGTTTGGCTTGAGTGTATGAGTGTTTAGGGCTTTAATGTGAGAGTGAGTCGATGAGTATGAGTTGGGAAAGATTGGAAAGAAAAAGGTGACAATTCTTGAGAATTCTCACTGTTTTCTCTCTATATTTCGCCAGAACTTCGTTGCAATTGTGTTCTTCCTCCTTATTTTTGTGACTGGAGGGCTCAATTTATAGCCCTCCTGAAAATGCAAACTCATCCGCGCGGATGGATCCAGGCAGCGTGCACTGTTCATTAAATGCAGCTTCAGCTTTGGACAAGAAGAATAATCTTTTTCAAAATTCAAATTAGGCAAACAGCTTTATGTTTCCAAAGATTGCTATATTTGGTTTTCTTCTTTTGTTTTTCTTTTTGAGATTCTTTTTAAGGTTTAACCTTAAATAACAATGCCCATTTTACCCTCACTTTGTTAGAAATGTTAGGATAGTTAGGAATTGTTAGAAATGTTATAACTTTCGTTAATTTTCTAACGAAAATTCTAACAAGCTCAAATTGGAGCACTTACAAGAGCCCTCGGCGACGGCGCTTTCGAAGGAAGCGGGGTCGTCGATAAGAGTAAGGCTCCATATTTGGCAGATGATCGAGTGATCGGTGGCCGAACCTAGCGATAGGCTACCTACGTATCCCGAATGGGAATCAAGCCTGCCGTAGTTCTGGTCTCGACCCCGGAGATGATGGCGTTTTAGGTGCCTCGAACCCGATGAGCGAGTTCTACAATTTACATCGGAAAGAAACTCTGCTGGGATAAGAGATGACCATTTTTGGTCTCGATGGGTATCCGCTCCGGGGATAGGAATGACCATTTTCGGTCTCTCGGGAGATGATTGCGATTTATCGCTTTCTAGTGATAGCGTCTTAGGTGCCTCAAACCTTGAGATGGCGTTTAGGTGCCTCGAACCTCGAGATGGCGTTTAGGTGCCTCGAACCTTGATGATGATGGCTTTTAGGTGCCTCGGACCTTGATGATGGCGTTTTAGGTGCCTCGAACCTTGATGATGATGGCTTTTTAGGCGCCTGACCTTAATGATGATGGCTTTTTAGGCGCCTGACCTTAATTTGAAATGGCCTTTCGTGACTTTGTCTCGCCGAAGGAGAGGGCGACCGTTTTGGTCGAGGGGCCGGACCTAATGATAGGCTACCTACGTATCCCTAGCTGGGAATCAAGCCCTTTCGTAGTTCGAGTACTACTCGAGATTTCGCCGCTTTTGGGATTCCGTTAACTTTGCCGGGATTTCGTTAGCCTTGCTGGGAAAATCGGACGTATTCCTGGGAAATCGGTCTTACGCTTCGACTCCGTCGATGATTTTGATGAAAGATACTGATCTCGTTATCTTTCTCGTGGCACTCGGCCTTACGCTTCGACCGGGTAATTTTGATGAAAGATACGGATCTCGTTATCTTTCTCGGGAGATCGGCCTTACGCTTCGACTCGCCGGGGTAATTTTGATGAAAGATACTGGATCTCGTTATCTTTCTCGGCACCTGGCCTTACGCTTGACTCACGGGGTAATTTTGATGAAAGATACGGATCTCGTTATCTTTCTCGTGGCACTCTGGCCTTACGTTTGATCCGCCGGGTAATTTTGATGAAAGATACGGATCTCGTTATCTTTCTCGGCACCTTGCCTTACGTTCGATCGCCGGGGTAATTTTGATGAAAGATACGGGATCTCGTTATCTTTCTCGGCACTCGGCCTTACGTTTGACCGCCGGGGTAATTTTGATGAAAGATACGGATCTCGTTATCTTTCTCAGGCACTCGGTCTTACGTTTGACCGCCGGGGTAATTTTGATGAAAGATACGGATCTCGTTATCTTTCTCGTGGCACTCGGTCTTACGTTTGACCGGTAATTTTGATGAAAGATACTGGATCTCGTTATCTTTCTCGGCACTCGGCCTTACGTTTGATCCGCCGGAGTAATTTTGATGAAAGATACGGGATCTCGTTATCTTTCTCGGCACTCTGGCCTTACGTTTGACCGCCGGGGTAATTTTGATGAAAGATACGGATCTCGTTATCTTTCTCGGCACTCGGCCTTACGTTTGATCGCCGGGGTAATTTTGATGAAAGATACGGGATCTCGTTATCTTTCTCGTGGCACTCGGCCTTACGCTTGACTCACGGGGGTAATTTTGATGAAAGATACGGGATCTCGTTATCTTTCTCGTGGCACTCGGCCTTACGTTTGACCGCCGGGGTAATTTTGATGAAAGATACGGATCTCGTTATCTTTCTCGTGGCACTCGGTCTTACGTTTGACCGCCGGGGTAATTTTCGACAAGGGGCCGACTTTGGTTAACTTTGGTTAACTTTGTCAAGTTCGGGACCGAATTGCGTAGTCCCGAAATTTTAAGGGGCAAAAGGGTCATTTTGACCCTTGCAATCTCATCCGCGCGGATAGGGATGGAAAGTCGTGGGTATTAATTGGGCCAACGCCCTTCTTCTTCCTCGCCCAATTTTTTGAGATTGTCGAGAGCAGAGAGAGAAAACGAGGAGAGCATGCCATTTTTGGCCCTGTAAGCTTCAAAATTCCTCCGATTTTCTTGATTTTTCGAGCAATGGAACACGGGGAAGGCGCTTTTCAAGGCCAAGGTCGTGGTCCGGTAGCGGAGAGGCGATTGGAGCTCGTCCGATGAGGAGGCATTACAATCTTTCGCAATCGGCTGGAGGAGCATTACCCCGATGCTTGGCAACATTGGGCTTCGGATCCGCATCTCCGAACGGTATATTTCGAATCCTCTTGATCCTTTTGTCGATTTCTTGTTTGAAATTTTTGGATGATTTTTGAATTTTTTTTTTTTTGAATATTGAATATTGATATTGATGATATGCAATGTTGCAATGAATTTGTGAGTGTCCCAAAATGTGCATTTTGCTTGGGAAAAGAATTGGCATTTTTGCCACATTTTTTTTTTAGTTTGAAAATTACATGTGAAAATTCAAGAATTGTGATTTTTTTTTTTTTGGAATTGAATATTGCATGTTCTTGATGATGATGATTTTTTTTTGAAATTGAATTTTGATATTGATGAATGATGATGCAATGCATGCATTTTGTTTGGAAAGAATGGGCATTTTGCCAATATGAGATGTATGTATGTTTAGGATTTTTTTTTTGAAAAGTGGGACGGATTTTTCCTCCCGTAGGAATGTAAGATGGATGATATGCATGTATGCATTTTTTTTTGTTGAAAATGGGACGGAGTTTTTACTTCCGTAGGAATGCATCTTTTTTTTTTTGATGAATGCATTAGGACTTGCAGATTGTTTTCTTTCATGCGAGAAAAATGGGGCTATGCTCATTGTATGCTGTTATGCTGTCGAATTTTTTTTTTTTTTTAATGTAAATGCAAAGGCAATCTTTTGACATTTTCTCTCTTTTTTTTTTTACAGGGCGAAAACCGTTTTGTGACGGAGCAGCTGAACAAGATGAAGACTCGAGGATCGGTGGAGTCTCGTGATTGACTTGTGGGATCGGCTTCCGATGCGGGCCGAGGAGCTTTGCCGAGTCCGAGACAGATCGTTGTCGAGACGGGGCTCGGGAGTTCGTCGAGTGCTTCGAGGACCGGTCAAGTTCCCTAAGCGCAAGGGCTTCGATGTTCGCTCTAGCGCAAAGATTGGTGGGATGCGACCCACACATTCCACTTCTTCCGGGCGAGGCGACTGTTACGCCTTCTCGACTATGCCGCGATCACGGTCCTGTCCTTCAACGGACGCAGCATTGAGTGGAGAGATGGCTACAGCGATGCCGATCTCGCAGTGCTCTTCTTGGATTTTCCCTATTCCCAAAAAGGGGATGGGGATGGAGTATGCCGTGGTCTTCGGCAAGATCGTGGAGACCATCGCGAGTTACGAGGCCGGGAGGATAGGTTTAGCGCCGAGCGCATTGCTAGGTCCTTCCTCCGGTTTACCTTTTCGAGCACACTCTTTGGGCATGCCGAGGGACGGCAGCCTTTGCCTTGCCGAGGTCCTTGGAGGACATGGAGACGGTTGGAGATATTTCCGGGGGAGGCCGGCCGGGCCGAGCCGTACTTCGCTCTGATAGATACAAATGAAGGCCGCGAGCTCCCGTACCGCTTCGAGTTTGCTCTGGAGGTATAAGCTCTCTTTTGCTTTCCTCTTTCCTTTGAGCACGCACTTTTATTTGCACCGGATTGATTGGATTTTTACCTTTCGCAGGTATGGGCGCTGGAGTTTTTCCACGTCACGGTGTGGAGGCACTCGAGGCGTACGCCGGGCGTATCCGGCCATGCAGCCTTGGTCCAAGCATGCCCGGAGAAGATAAGCTCCAGTGGGGCGTACGACTCTCGTGTACGCGGATTGCCTTCCTTTCGACGGAGGCCGAGACAGATGAGGGGATGATATTCTTCCCCGGGATCGCTTTGAGGTAGCGCACCGAAGGGCGCCGAGATCCTGGACAAAGGCAATGAGGATTTCGAGGGGCCCGACTTGCGACGCCTACTATCTCGGGAGAGAGGGTGACGCGCCAAAGATGGCGTGAACTCGCCTCAGGACACCGGTGGAGCCTCCCGCCGATATGATGCACCCGAGCGATCGGTCCGTGACTGGGATGATTACCGAGCAGCCAAAGACTTCTGACTTCGTGGCGATCGAGCCATATGCGACGTTCGTCTGAGGAGGCCGAGGATGCCTCAGGTTTTGGAGAGGGAGGGGCTTGGGATCCCGCGGTACCCCTGACGGATTTTTCCTACATCCAGATGGGGTCCGATTGAGGGTGCAGATCCCTCACCCGAGCGGCTTCCACGAGCTTTCCGGCCTCGTCCGGTATTGAAGGTATGGCTTCACCTTTTCCCCTTCTTTTCTTTCTTTTGTTTCATCATCTTTAGCATCACTTCTTTTTTTTTTTGACGCTTTTGCTTTTGTGCAGCTTTCGGAGGTGGTCGTCGAGACACCGACGAAGCAAGTGATCGGAGCCAAGAGGTTCATACGGAGGATGGTTGCTTGCGGGCACCTCGTGCTAGGGCGAGGAGACCACGGCCGGCACTGTCCGACGGAGGCTTCTCCTATTCCCTGAGACTTCTTCCGAGACCCCTCTTTCTCCTCTCATTGATCACCGCGCGGCACCGCCTTCGGATCACGTCATTCTTGGGGATCCGCACGGCAGTGGACACGTCTCGGCGGCATGGTGGGTCGTCTCCGTATGTTCAGAGTCGGACGCCTTCACCTTCGGGTACGATTTCTTCAGTGGATCCGGGTTTACCCTATCGTAGTGTGCGCTTGGTCCCGACGAGCCTCTTTCTCGAGATGAGGACGATTCCCGAGCCCGAGACTTTCGTGGCTCCCGACGAGGCGGGCCCGAGTCGCAAGAGGGGCCGGGGGAGACATCGGTGCCGGAGACTCCGATTGATTTTTTTTTTTGAGATTTAGATTTGTACGTATCATGCACATTTTTTTTTTGATGTAATAATTTAGGATTTTATTTATGTTTGTTTGTTGTTTTTTTTTGTACACTCTCCTTTTTTTTTTTTTTGGAATGTAATAATTTAGGATTTTATTTTATGAATGCAATGCAATATGAATGCAAAGTGTTGCATGAGCCTTGGTTTTTTTTTTTGCAAGGGTGTTTGGTATATGGACCGGTTTGGGAGGTTTTTGCACAAGTTTCGAGCAACCGGACGGAATATTCCCTTTTTGGTGTAGCCTTGGACCGTTGCAGATTTTTCTCGATGGGGAGCAAACGTATCCGCGCGGATGGGGACAAGATCCGACATTGTCCTTTAATTTTGGTCCAGACTGGTCTTGCTTTATTTCAAATTCAAATATCCTCTTCAACCTCCAAATTCAAACACCATTTTCGGGAGGAAGAGAGAAAAACCATGGAAAGCCTTAGAAAAGCTCCTCAAAATTGTCCCAAGAGTCCCAAATGTCATTTTTCAACAAGTTCAAGGATTGGTCCCGTGAAATTATGCATGAGAGAAGGTCTTTCTTTTAAGAACGGTCCAATGTACGATGCTTGTGGTCTCTCAAAGAATTGGCTCCGGATTATGACCTCGTAAGGGCTTCTTCTTCGTTTTGGGATACTAGAAGGCATGTCTTTTGCCTTTCCTTCAACGAGATTGTTCCGACTGTGGAAGAATTTCGGCCTTGCTTGGAGGTCCTGAGGTGGAGGAGATAGCAATTCCTTGGTCCTGAGGAGCTTCTTTTGTTGACAAGTTGTGCAACCTTCTTCATCTTTCCCTGAGGAAGCACGAGGCATGATCCGCGGTCCCGACCATTTCGATATTTCCGGTCTTCCCGACAGATTTAGGGGCCTAGGCTCGTGGATGACGCCTATCGGGATGCCTTTGCACTTTGCATGTTCGGCACTTTGTTCATGGTTTATTCCTTTCGGGATCTTGCCATCGAGCTCGCTGATGTCATGTGCTCACCGCCGCTCGGCAGATGTCATTCCTTTGATTCTTGGGAGACCTTCCATGCTCTCGACAGATTAGCTACCGGGAGACGGTATATGCACGGGGCAGCCCTGCTTTCGACCCCGTGGCCGATGGAGCGTTTGGGGGTTCTTCGGGAAACCTCTCGATATGATCGTGCCTCGACTTTTGCCAGAGAGGTGTTGATGTAGATTTTGATGATCGTGGCTCGTGGGAGCGTTGATGGCGGGTCGCCAGATCAAGATATCGATGGTCGGTGCCTCATCAAGGGTGGAGACTCGTAGAGTGCTTCAGATCGGGTCCCATGTGGTTATGCTTCCGGGCTTTCACCCAGCTTTCTACATTCCGCTCCGGTCCCGAGACAAGCTTTGGCTTGGAGCAGTTCCTTTGGAGGGTTTTGATGATATAGCTACCAGGGTGGTGGCTCTTGTTTCCATGGATGATCCCTCTGTTTCCATTTCTTTCCCGAGTATGGAGGTACGATGCCTTTCCTCCTGGGTCATTCTCAAAGCGTCCGAGACCTGTTCCCGACCACTTGGTACCTGGATTGGTACGAGGGGCATCCGGGAGAGACTCAGTGGCTATTTTGAGACGGCGTGAGGCCATCAGAGGTGCGGAGGACCGATCAAGCTTCGAGAGGAGGAGGGCCGAGGCGAGGGCCAATCCTCATGACAGAGCGGAGACGCCGTGGACCGACTATGAGGCTTACGTCAAGAGACAGGAGAGGAGGGCTCCTATGCTACCGCCTAGGCTACAGGAGATGAGGGATGACGCTAGTGGCTACTAAGGCCCCGACAGAGGCCGGTTTGATAGACCCCGTCCCTATACCGTAGCTTGGTAGGAGGAATACCGACATTTTTCCTGCTCGTAAGAGAAAGACTCTGAGGGGGAAGAAGAAGGGAGAGACCAAGACGAGTGGCTTGGAGTGACTCGAGGTTTCCAAGTATCCCTTTCTTGCCATGACAGTACACATTAGTTTGATTATGTATCTTAGTTTTCTTTTTAGCATGTTGCCGCTGTAGGAATGAATCGGGCTTAGACTCATCAAAGAGCTTTTAACTTGTAATGAATATTTGAATTGCTTTAGAGTTTTTTTTTTTTGAGACGCTTTCATGGTCTCGATCAATTGTATTGATGCCAAAGTATGGCTTTTATTTGTGCTTTAGACCGAACCGTTTCCGCCGCCACGTTCCTCATTTTGAGGAGCTCAGTCTTCGTAGTTCAACCCGGTGAACTCTTTTTGTTTTTTTTTTTTTGTTTGTTTTTTTTTGGTGCAACCCTCGTTTTTTACCTAGGCCGCCCTTTTCGGGTTTCTAACCTAGTTGGGTATTACTCTTTTAGCACTCTTTTTTTGTTTTTTTTGTTTTTTTTTTTTTTTTTTTTGGTGCAACCCTCGTTTTTTACCTAGGCCGCCCTTTTCGGGTTTCTAACCTAGTTGGGTATTACTCTTTTAGCACTCTTTTTTTTTGTTTTTGTTTTTTTTTTTGTTTTTTTTTTGTTTTTTTTTTTTTTGTTTTTTTTTTTTTTTTTTTTTTTTACGCGTAGTATCTCGCGCAGCCTTGTCACCATTCACCGGGTGTACAAAGGGATTCCCGTCGAGGTCCGCAAGTTGCATGGCGCCTCCGGAGAAGATCTTCTGGACGACATATGGCCCGACCCATACAGCTCCCATTTGCCGAGAGGGTTGATACTGACCGGGGCTTTTCTTTAGAACGAGATCACCTTCTCGGATCTCCCGATGCTTTACTTTCTTGTCGAAGGCTCTAGCCATTCTTCCTTGGTAGGCCCGGATGTGTTCCATGGCCTTCACGGCGTTCATCTAGTAGGGCCAATTCATCATGGCGACTCCGGAGCCATTCGACCTCGTTGATTTGGCTTTCCAAAGAAGATACCTGAGCGAGGGTATTTCCACTCGATTGGGAGTACGGCTTCCATTCCGTATGTGAGGGCAAAAGGTGTTTCCCGCTTGCCGTTTCCGACCGATGTTCTCAGAGCCCCAGAGTGCCAGTGTAACTTCTCGCCAATCTCTACTCTTGACACCATTTTCCTGATGATATTTTCCAGAGTCTTGTTTGCCGCTTCGACGGCTCCGCTGGTTTGGGGCCCGTAGGTGATGACTTGTGACGGTTATTCGGAATTCTCGCCAAGAACTTTTCACATTCCCCTTCGAAGTGGGATCCATTATCTCGAAATGATTTCGCCGGCAACCCGTATCGGCACATGATGTTTTCTTTGATGAAGAGGGCAACTTTCTTTGAATCGAGGATTTTGTAGGACTCGCTTCAACCCACTTCGTGAAATAATCCACGGCTACCAGACGAACTCGTGGCCGCATCGCCCGATGGTGTGATTTTGCCTATGACATCAATTCCCCAAGTGACGAAAGGCCAAGGGGTTGTCATGCAAGATAACTCGTGAGGAGGCAAGTGATTAAGATTTGAGTATCGCCGACATTTGTCGCAGCCTTTTGACAACCGGATGCAGCCGGCTTCCATGGTGATCCAAAATACCCCATTCTCGCATGATTTGCATCGTAGCTCGAGCATTCATGTGAGGGCCGCAGTACCACCATGTATTTCTTTCATGAGTTCTAGCCTCTTGTTTGCCGATACATCGCAGAGGGGGCCTCGATAACGTTTTTTGTATAACATGTTTCCCAAAAGGACATAATGGGAGGCGAGCCGCTCTGTGGCCGAGAGACTTTTTGCTTTGATTCCTTCTTTATATTCCCCATCTTCGTTTTTTGAAAGAGGCCTCGCCATCCTTCAGTGCATCGGTAACTGAGTGTACTGTGGATCATTGATCGCTCGGCTTCCGCTTCAATTTCAAGCAATAGGCGGGGTTTTCTTCTCCCGACTCGAATGGTTTAATGTACTTTCCTTCGTGTATTTCGACAAGAGAGGCTAGCGTAGCTGAGCATCCGCGAACCCGTTTCGCCTCTCGCGTAATGAAAGCCGATTTCTTTGAATCGAGTTATTAACTCTTCCATGTAAGCATGATACTTCGCAAACCCGGATCCACTGGCCTTCCATTTGTTAGAGACCCGATTGATGATGAGGGCAGAGTCACCGTACACCTCCAATTCCTTGATATTTCTTTCAAGGGCGGCTTCCAACCCAGCCTATGCAAGCTTCATATTCAGCAGCCATTGCTGTGACTTCGGTTCAAATTTCATCATGCATGGGGGTGTGTTCGTCAAGAGGATCGACTGTAAGCATTCCTATCCCGTTCCCCTTTTGTTTGACGCCCGTCGAAGAAGAGTTGCCAACGATTTTCTCCTTCTAGAGCGAAGATTCCATCATCGGGAAATTGAGGTCTCAGTCCCTGACTCATCACTGGGAAATCGGCCGATGTTCTCGCCATTATGCGTCCTTTTACGGATTTCCTTGAAACATAAGCGATGTCATATTCGGCCAAAAAGAACGACCATTTTGCCAATCTCATGGAGATGGAAGGCTTGTCGAACGTATATTTGATGGGGTCTATCCTTGAAACAAGATGTATCTGGTGAGACCGCATGTAGTGTTTCAACTTTCCCACTACCTGCACCAAACCTCGCGCAAGTCTTCTCGCAAGCGTAGTAATTGAGTTCGCTTCCTTGAGCTTTCGCTACGAAATAGATGGCGTTTCGACTTTGGAATCTTTTTTCTCTTGAGCTAGCATAGCCCCAATTGTCGTATCCGTGACAGCTTAGATATAGCAAGAGTGGCTTTTGCCGATGTGGTGGGCAGAGAATCTGGGGATTCACAAGGTATGCCTTAATTTGTTCAAAGGCAAGCCGACATTCCGGGGTCCATTCTGTAGGCATTCTTTTTCATCAACTTGAAGATTGGCTCGCAGACGAGGTCACCGATTTACAAAGCGGCTTATGTATTGCAGCCTTCCCATGAAGGATTTTACTTCTGTTGTCCGTGGTGGCTTCATTTCAACTATCGCCTTGATTTTCTCGGGGATCTACTTCGATTCCCCGTTCGTCACCATATATCCTAGTACCTTGCCCCGTCTTACACCGAAGGTGCACTTGGCCGGATTCAGCCTCATGCCGTGGTCTCTGAGGCGGCCGAAGAATTTTCTCAAATCAACAAAGTGCCGCCATCTCGATCCTCCGGAATGTATTATCATGTCGTCCACATAGACCTCAATTTCTTTGTGGATCATGTCATGGAACAGAGCCGTAGCCGCCCTCTCGGTACGTAGCCCCAAAGATTCTTTAGTCCGAATGGCATGACCGTGTAGCAGCATGTGCCCCAAGGGGTCCGGAAGGCTGCTTTTGGCTTGATCTTCTTCTCGCCATTTTGATTTGGTCAGAGCCGGCAAAACCATCGACGAAAGATTTGACTTCGTGGTTAGCCGTGGAATCTACCAAAATGTCGATGTTTGGCAGGGGAAATCGTCTTTTGACCGGCTTTGTTCAAGTCTCTCAAGTCTACGCAAGATCGGATCTTTCCGTTGGCCTCGTCACCGTCACTATGTCGGGATGCCCATGCTGGGTATTCAATGACCCCGATGAACCCCGCCCGAGCATCTTTTCTATTTCCTCTTTCACTTGTAAGGACCATTCGGCTTAATTCTTCTTAGCTTCGCTTTACCGGCTTCGACTTCCGGGTCGAGCGGTATTCTGGTGCTCAACTATGGAAGGATCGAGGCCCGGCATATCTTTATAGGACCATGCGAACACATCCACGAATTCTTTTAGCACTGATTAGGGCAACCCTTTCAAATTCCTTCAAGAAACTACCAATCTGCGTCTCTTTAGGCTCTTCCGTAGTTCCCAAATTCACACTTGTCAAAATCTCTTCTGGCAAACTGGGCTCGATTTTCCTCTTTCCGACAACCCGCTTAAAGATTTCTTTGATATATTGTTCATTTAATGTGTCTCGCTCTTCATCTAGTGAATCGTTATTAACTGCTTTTAGATTATTAGTTAATTCATCATTAGTTAAAGTGGCAATTAAGGGATACTCGTAAAGGTTCATCATTTCATTCAAGACGAAGGGGAATACAACGTTGGCTGCACTCGTAGTCTTCAGCGTGAGGCCATCTGACGACTCGAGAGACTCCGAACTCAACAATGAGAGACTCCTGAGGACTTTACAAAGGTTGACACGAAAGGATCTGGGACCAATCCAAGCTTGGTGATCATTTCCTCCTTGGTCGCGGACGGCCCGAGAGAGTTTCCCAATTCTTTAGCGGCATCGCTGCTGTGGCTTCACAACTCGGGAAAGGCATGGCCTCTCGTGCTCCCTCTTCGCCGTTACTATCATCTCTTTGTCTCGAACCATAATCAACCGTGTTTGGCATCTCGAAACCGAGCATGTGGATGTAGGGATCTTCCTCACCTCCGGGACTTCCGTTTCGTCACAATCCGATCGCTCAATCCTGTAAGGACGCATTGCGTCTCGAGCAGCTAGAAAAATCTCATGTCCCATACTCGAGCGGAAAGGCTTCGGGCAGGTAGTTCAAGAAGGAGGACGTCCCACACGACGTTCATAGATTCGAGCCGAGTCCGTCTTGTTTGCCGACTTTTATCATGAAAACCTCTCGCCCGGCGAGGCCAAAGAACGGGTTTGCGTAATACCGACAAATCTCGTGATTGAGGACCGGACTTCAGTGTGCTCGTATCATGGCGGCGTTCAGCATTTCCTTCCAAGACGCCTCCAAGTGTTGGAAATAGCAATTAAATTTGATGAATCGAACTTCTTCTGAGTCCGCTCGCTGAGTGTGTCGACATAGTTGGCATTGCCGGATTCCAAAGGATGCCGGCGAGACTTGCCTCTGAAGGATGTAGCCCCTGTTTGACTCGTGGGCGTTCTTGGCTATTGTTTCAGCCTTCGTTCCCTATGAGGAAACCGTCACCCTTATGACTTCGAGGTCTCCCGCCGGCTGATGAATTTGACGCATTGGTGGAGAGCGGAGGCTACGGCTTTCATGTGATGCAACCAAGGGCGCCCTAGTAGGGCCGCGAACTCTGAGGATATCCATTACATGGAACTTCATGCGGGCACCATTTGGGTTTCGTACTGCAGTTCCAGAGTCACCGTCCCTGCATGGGACGAGACGAACCGTCGTAGGCTTTGACAACCGTAGACGGGATCACGCGCCTTTCATTTATGCTGAGGGCCCTCATCATGCCGAGGGGAAGGACATTTACCGATGATCCATTGTCCACTAATACCCTGTGGAGTGACATGGTGTTGAGCCGAATAGTGATGTACAAAGCTTCATTGTGTTGGGAGACATCTCTTGGCAAATCTTCATCGCAGAAGGTGATCATACTCCCATATAGGCGAGGATCATAGATTTCGTCCTTGTCTCGGGATGGAGAGTCATCAAGCCTGGCCACTTCGTGCCTTTTTCTTGCGAGGCGTAGTCTTTGCCGAAGCCCCCGGGTTATACCGATGCCTTTTGTGGCGGTTGCCATCTCCAAATAACATGTTGATTGAGTGGGAGCGCCAGACCGCGTCGGTTTTTCTTCATCGGTGAATACTCTGAGCCGGACAAACCGAACTCGTCGACCCCGAGGGGGCTGACTTCCGTCTCGCAGCACTGCATCCGAAGGTCTCAATTCCGTCGTTGGCAAGGTTTTTCGCTCTTTTACCCCTTTTTGCTTGTGGAAGACTCGACCGGAGTAGAGTACATAATAATCAAATCCCCTGCATGGCTCCCCGAGCGTTCCCACACCGTTATCACCGCCTCGAACCTCTCCTTCAATTTTTGTCGGGAGGAAATTTTCTTTTTCTTAGAGGACGGTCCTCGTGTATCCAATCCCGATAGTCCCTTTCAAGGCAAGCCGACAACACAAATATCCCACCAAATGTGTTCCACTACCGCGGCGGATTTGGGACCTCGTGCCGAGCTGGCCGGAATGACTTTGAGTGGAACCGGTCCGAGGATTCGTCGCCGGGCTCGCCTCGGTAGCGAGTGATTGGACTCCGCCGGATAATGAGAGATATTGAGGTCCCGGAACGGCATATGTTTGTCCTTCAAGGTAGCCCCGCCGCTTGGGATATTGTTAAGGTCCCAAAGTGGCGCGTGGCCTCTTCAATCCAGCCCGCCGTCCGTTTCCGGCGTTCTTCCGTGGCTTTGATGGCCGACCATATTTCTTCGACTGTTCCTCGATTTTCATCACTCAGCCGATATTTGTGGGATCATCACCTCGGAGAGGGGACAACCGACAAGATACCGAACTCTTTCGTCCCCGATCGCCGTTGGGGGCCGCTTGCCCCGTAAGTCGGCGGGCAGGAGTCCCTGCGGTGGAAACATAGGAATCTTGGGGTAGCATCTTGGTGTATCCGGATCGTTAAGAAGAGGAGGAGAACCCTTTTTCTGTCTTTGCGGTAAAAGTGCCATCGGAATTGAGACCGATAGTCAAACCATGACTTGCGACTACCCCCAAGAGGTCATCAATTTGAGCCTCATGCCGAAGTCTCATTTGCTCTACCAACTCGGATCCACATCGGGTCCTGGTTCGAGGGATTCTGGAGGACTGAGCAACGTTATCCCCATCATTACCGGCCGATGCGTACATTCTCAAACCCGGAGTCGGAACAAATGGCGAAGCCGACGATGCGCTGACTCTTCCCTAACCGATCAAACGGTGACCCGTGCCCGAAACCAAGCTTTGTGCGGAGTCATGGGAAAGGACACGAAGGTTCGTATGTCCTGGGAATGGAAGGAGGGTAGGTGTTTGGGCTTTTGGCTCATGCAACATGCGCTTATTTGTTCACGTTTACTTAAAACATGTTTTATTAACCTAATCGGTTGGAAAAGATTGCTCTTCTTTTTCGCAAACTACTCGATTCCCGGATCAAGGGCCCCGTCACTACGTCTATAAGCCCCTCGTATTCCACCCGTATTTCGACCTCCCAGGTGGACACTCGGCGAGGGTCCTATAGGCAAGCGGGTCCCACCGACCGAAAGAAAAACGATCCTAGAAGTCTCGGCGGGTAATCGAGTCTTAACGAGCATTCGATGTAAATTACGGACAAAGCCGACGTCGAGTCAAGATCGTGTCCGAGAGCTCGACGAAAAGCTCTGCATGATTTGACCGATAAATGTCCGCATTGATCTTGACTTGTCGTCGCTAAGCCGTAATTAGGCATGGAATAACCGTTAATCCTTGATGACTCAAAGGTCAACGCCGGGAGTCGTTGTATAATTTGTGCCGCCGAGCCGAAGTCAAGGCGCCTGGCCAATATCTTGGTCAAAGTCTCGCGGCGGAAAACCGGCGTAACTTCGACCGATTAGCGACCGATTAGGGACCCGAGAGATATTGAGTCGGTATGCCGACAAAGGCTTGAAAGGAAAGGTCTATACACTGACAGGCATGACACGCACTGCACTAAAAACCAACCGGGTCTCTGACAAAGTGTGTCACGGACAAGTGCATGGTCGACACGAGGCTCCATGGGATGTTTGGGTAGTCCCGTGCTCATCCGAGAGGCGTAATAAGACCAAACGGACCGCGACAAGGATTTCCCTGTTAAGGACGTAGTGTGCGTGTACGGTCACGTGCGCGTAGTGTGCAAGCAGTCTATATTCTTTTTCTGAGTAAAATAGAGATTTTTTTTATGTGTCTTAAAAATATGATGCATGATTTTTTTTTGGAAATTTTCTTTTTTTTTGAAAATCTTTTTTTTTTTGAATTTTTTTTATGAGCACATAAGCACGTAAGCATGAAAATTCCGACAGTTAGGGACATTATTCCGACAGTCAAAATTTTGACTTTCTCCGAGGCGGCCAAAACAACACGAAAACCGTGCAAAAATCAACACACACACAAAAATGATTTTCAAAGCCGGGACGGAAGCTTGACCCTCAAAAGCTTTTTTTTTTTGAAAACGGTGATACCGGTACGTGGGATTGTTAGACCACAATTTATCCCCGACTCGTGTTAGGAGGCGATAACGGGAAATTTAGTGGTTTCCACCAATATACCGAATACCATTTTTTATTAAAAAGCTTAGTCCCCAATGAGTCGCCACTGTAACGATGGTGTTGCCTTTTTCGCGGGAAAAATTCGATTTTTGCGTTTCTTTGAAAAACCAAATAAAACCGGAAAAACGGAGTCGCCACGCCATTTTAATTTTGAAGGCCAAAACTTTGAAAAAAGCCCGAGATCAGAGATTTAGGTTCGGAGGTCATGTTACGCGTCGGGAAGGACGTTAGTGTGCACCCGACGCGCCTCGTAAAAAACGAGTCTTCCAAGCTGAAAATCATTTGTGTGTGTGTGTGTGTGTGTGTGTTTTGGCCAAAATAAGTTGAAACTGGAAAAAGTAAAAATTGGTATGTCTTTTAAAGACTTTAAACTGATCCCATGATTTTTTGGAGAATTTTTGGTTTGAGATTTGGTACTCAAAAACCTTTTGAAGTTGAGAAGTCACTTCTGCCAGAAGGAAATGGCAGCAGACACCTGATTTTGAAATGGATTCAAGGGTCCTAAAACTTCATAATCTGGATGAACTCAGAGAATGAAAGTTTCTCTAGACTCCTTGAATAAACTTTGTGTGAAAGAAATTTCCATTTTGGAGAAGATTTGAGGGGTCAAAACCTTCTGGAAACCTCAGATATGAGATCTGGATTCCCAGAAGCTGATGAACTAGCCTCTGAAAGAAAAATTGAAAAGAGGAGTTTCACTCACCCAAAAAATAAGGTAAAAATATGTCTGGAAAGCTCTGGATGTTGGCTACAAAAAGTGTTTTGTAGTCAACACCAAATTCCAAGTTCATCTGTGTCCAAAAATTAAGACCATGGACTGAGGTCTGGAAAATTGCTACTGGACAGCAACTTTCCAAGAAAGAAAACAAGATTTTAAGGGGGGTTTTGCATCCATGCTTGTCCCCATTTCCCTAGGTTTTGGTTAGTGATCACTAGACATTTTAGTGGTGAATCAACTATACCAAACCATCCTTGGGGTACATTAGGACTAAGCATTTCATTTGCTTGGGGAGGGGGATTTTACCCTTTGAAATCAAGATTTAGTGCTTGAAAATGTTTTTTTAGGGTTTTGAAAGTGCATTTTTGCAAGTAAGAAAGAAAAGCTTTGAGAATAATGTTGATCTTTGTAGAAGATCATCCATGGAGATGGTCTTCCATGGTGATCTTCTTAGATCTAGAGAAAGAAGATGAAAGAACTACATTTTGTAGTTTGAAGATGCATGCATGGATGAGATTTAGGGTTAGGAAGAAGAGGGTTTACCAATCTTCCTTGTGTTCTTGAGTGTTTGGCTTGAGTGTATGAGTGTTTAGGGCTTTAATATGAGAGTGAGTGGATGAGTATGAGTTGGGAAAGATTGGAAAGAAAAAGGTGACAATTCTTGAGAATTCTCACTGTTTTCTCTCTATATTTCGCCAGAACTTCGTTGCAATTGTGTTCTTCCTCCTTATTTTTGTGACTGGAGGGCTCAATTTATAGCCCTCCTGAAAATGCAAACTCATCCGCGCGGATGGATCCAGTGCGGCGTAATCGCTCATTAAATGCGGCTTCAGCTTTGGACAAGAAGAATATTTCTTTTTGAAATTCAAATTAGGCAAACTTATGTTTCCAAAGATTGCTATATTTGGTTTTCTTCTTTTGTTTTTCTTTTTGAGATTCTTTTTAAGGTTTAACCTTAAATAACAATGCCCATTTTACCCTCACTTTGTTAGAAGTGTTAGGATAGTTAGGAATTGTTAGAAATGTTATAACTTTCGTTAATTTTCTAACGAAAATTCTAACAAGCTCAAATTGGAGCACTTACAGCGAGCTAATTTTCTTAAAGCTCACAAGGGCGTTGGATTGAAAGATCTTTTTTGGCGTGCTGTTAGCACCACCCAAGATAGAAAGCTTAAATGCTATCTGAGGCAAATTCGTATCATCAACCCTGAGGCATATAAATGGTTTGAGAACTTGGATGCTAGAAAGTGGACAATGGCTCACGATGGTGGATATAGGTACGGCATTAAGACTACTAATTTGTCGGAAGTTTTTAATGGCGTTATGAAAGGAGCTCGGGGAATGCCAATTTCAGCAGTTGTTGAGACCTCATTCTATAGGTGTGTGGCATACTTTCAAGATAGACTCACTAAAGCAATTAGTGCTTTAGGGGGAGATCCTAATGGCATCCCACCACCAAATGCCACGCTACAATTCAGTGAGAGAATCCATCGAAGATACCTATACAACTTGGATAAGGCTGGGTTTCATCACGTCACAAGGTTTAACACTACGTCTGTGGGTGTTTATAGTGTGACGACCAGGGTACGTGGTGACAAAGGTGGACACATTCAAGTTGTGAGATTGCGTGATCGAACATGCACTTGTGGCAAATGGATGCAATATCATTACCCTTGTTCGCATGTGCTTGCGTGTTTCAAATCGCAAAGTGTCGATGGTATGAGTTATATTCATCCTTTTCGCATGTGCATATCACCGTATTGATCCCGCATCTCAGGCTCATCCTGCAGCTGTTGGTATCCGCCACGCCTACGAACCCGATTCTCCCTCTGTGGCTCGTCTTCAGCAGTATGATCAACCGTTGGGGGAGCTTGGGCTTGCGCGTTCCGCTCCCTAATATGTGTCAGTGTGTTAGTGACACATTGTTGAGTGTAATTCACCATGTCTTCCAAGGATGTGGCATTCTGGCTGTATAAGTACATCCCTTGGAGACTTTGAATCTGTTCAAAACAATGATGTGCAATTAATTAATACGGAAAAATGATATTGTTTTTTGTAAAATCATTGTATGTAATATATAACTTACCACACCCTCATAATTAACTGAACGTGGCCTGAACCCTAGTCCCTCCACATTAGACGAATTGTGGATGAGCGATCGAGTAATACGCCTATACCATGTCAAATAGGGGTGATGGTAGCTCATATCCACTTCACTAAACTCCCCATCAACGACATTAAACTCCCGTTCATTCCACCTTGCTATGTGCCGATCATGTTGTTGCATCCAGCTAACGCCCGACCGACCTTGCCGACTAATCCGATGCAAGTCCAAACCGGTGTCGCAGCCATCGTGCACACCTTGAACCATCCCAAATTGTCGCATTACGCGATCCGGAAAGTGCCATTCAACCCTCTCAAAGCGGATTTAGGGCACCTTCGCCTCCATATAGCTTGGCCCCGAAGGCGAAATTCGGAGCGCACACCGTTGTATGGCCGCCACACAACCCGATCATTCTCTAAATATGACAAGCCGGTCTCGATAGCCTTGCGAGGTTATGGGCGTCACGAAGTATACGACAATGGACCCTTCCACCTACATATGATACAATTGACATAAAAAATAATGAGTAAAAAAGCGATATATTACAAAACGGATCGTTTACAAAATGAAGTAATTGAAATATACCGTAACCCACCGGTTGCAATCCAAGAAGTGTTATTTCTTCATGTCTCCTAGGTTGTGTACACAACAACCTCTCCCATGCCCAAAGCTATAAAAAAAATTATCATTACGTACAAAACAGTTAAGTCCACTAGCATAATGTAATCATATATAATAGACATACCCGTACAATGGTTAAGAAGCCACCACACCCTTTCGAATCGTGTTGAGATGCTACACACATCTCCCTATACAAGAAGGCCAACGCTCCACTACCCCAACCGTACGCACCAATATTATTTATATCCCTAAGAAGTGCGAGGTACATCAACTTAACTAGGTTATCGGACGAGACGGGCATAATGTATGACCCCAATAATAAGAAAATGTATGCTCGAGTATATGTCTCAATCATATGCTCGGACGCATTATCGGGAAGTCGTTCAAAATGAGGGAAGTGTCCTAGAACCCATCTCATTGATATCATTCCACCTCTTTTGATGTCTGCAGTTGAGGGAGCAACCCCAAATAAATCCTCAACAATCTCAACCCATGCCAAAGCACTCCTACTAGTTTCGAACTAGTCACCGCCATTCCGTCTACAGAAGACCACACAACATGCCAATATCCTCTAAGGTGATGGTCATCTCCCTACGGGTAAGTGAAAAGTGTGGGTCTCTCGGACGCCATCTTTCAATCAAAGCCTCAATCAAATGCCAATCATATTGTATATGACCTAATAAATACACTCCATAAAATCCGGTATTTATAAGCTTCTCTTCTATCCTCCAATCAACTCTAGGTGGAAGTCTTGGACCACGCCTAGGTCTTAAATTGGGTAACTCTTGTCCCTCCCAAATATATTTAGATCTATGTGTATCCCGAGAAGTCAATACATGAGGATCGATTGGCCCAGATCAATAAATTGTTGTTGTACATGTTCATTCATCTCGAAATAAAAAAATTTAATAGTAATTAAATTTAAATGGGACTTAATGTTTAATTCATTGACAATCAAAAATTAAGTACATAAATCATTTTAACAACAAAATATAAAAATCCACAAATAAAAATTCTTAAAAAAATTTATATAGCTAAAATTAACAACCGAAAACAAATTAAAATAAGAAATATAACTAACCATTTTTAAGTACCAAGCTAACACTTTCTCTCACAATTCTTTAAACTTCTTCTCTTCTCCTTAATTCTTTCTTTCTCTATCTCACTCTCTCGCACTCCCTCCTTCTTCTTCTTCCTTTCTTCCATTCCATGAACAATCGGCAAGGAAGTAATTCAAAATTTGAATCCGGAAATGGCAAATGATTCAAATTAAAGCAAATCCGGAATTGACAAAGGTCTGATTTTGAAGATACGCGTCTAAGGAGCGATCGCCCCTTAAGTAGAGCGATCGCCCTCTCCCGTTTTCGTAATATATTTTTTATTTGCTTTATTTCTTTTGGAAAAAAAAAAAAATTAAAATAGAATCCGAATTGGTACCTCCGGAGTACACTTGAGCGATCGTTTCTATTATAGGGCGCGATCGCCCTATTTACGGAATTATTATTTTCCAAAATTCAATTTTGAAAAACAAAAAAAAAAAATTAAAATAGAATCCGAATTGGTACCTCCTGAGTACACTTGAGCGATCGCTCTATTATAGGGCGCGATCGCCCCTATTTACGGAATTATTATTTTCCAAAATTCAATTTTGAAAAAAAAAATCAAATCCGGAATTGGTAATTCCGGATTTCATAATCCGGAATTACCAATTCCGGATTTCAAGTCAAAAGTGCTACTTTGGTACTTAAGTTTTTGAAAATGTTATTTTGATATATAAAATTTTAAAAAGCTATATTTTAAAAAAAAAAATCTTCAAAATCTTTGTCCTCTTATTAAAAATAATAATAAAAAAAAAAGCTTTGTTTGGCAGTACTATTTTTAAGCCCATTTTTATAAACACTTTTATTGGTTTTTTTTTAGAAATTTGTAAGAATAACTATTTTTTACAAAAATTTTAATTGAAATTTAACTTAACGAAAGTTGGCTATTTGACCTCAAATGACTAAATTTTGTTAAGTTTTTTAATCTAGATGTTGAAGCCCACAAGTTAATTAGTAGAAAATATCATTAGCTCATAATTTATGGAAAATAATGTATATTAATCCATCAAAAAGCAATTAACCTTAATTATCTCCTTTTTCTTTCTCTTTCTCTTTCTCTCTTAATTCTTAAGTCGCCCCTCTTCTTCAATCCCACCCCCAACCCCAATTTTCGCAACCACCATATCATCTCAACACCCTTCTGCCACCCCCTCTTTATCTACATGTCAACATCTTCTTAAAAACATAACGAAGAGGTTACATGACTCATTTTTTGTTAGATTTTTGACGAGGATAGTGACAGAGTGAACATATTTTAAAAAAATGCAGAAGTTTATAATGAAAATATTTTTTTAAAAAATAAGCTAAAATTCAGTGACAAAAATAAGATTTGAACGGAATAAAAGTGATGGAGGAAGCAATGAGCTGACCCTATATTCAAGCAAGCCAAAAGGCCCACAAAATGTAGAAGGCCCACCAAGTTGTCATAACTGCTGCACAATCTCATCAAGTTGGGTCAAGCTTATTGTACGACCTTCATTGATCCCGATCTAGTTTCGTTCGAAATACGATCTACTATTTGTGTAATCTCTACCTAACCTAGGCACGACTTCAGGTCGACCTCGACTATTCAGGCGACCTCGATCAAACCCAACGCGCGTAAACCCACGTTGCTATACGTAACCGTTCCTTACTTTCTCGGAGACGGAGACGGTATCGTATAATCTCTCCACGATTTATGGGATTCATCAACATCCAAAGATAACACTATAAATACCACTATGTACACAACGGTGAAGGGTAATGTTATCTTGACTATTTTGAAATTATGTTATTTCCATATAATTTCATACAAACTTATAACTTTGCATCTTATTATCACGCCGTAGAGTATTAGGCGAAAATTCTTTCCGACAAGTCGTTTGTTCGTAGTTTCAAGTTATATTAGCTGGATTACAATCTATTACCGGACTAAATCTGATCGATACGATTTCTGCATCCTATTATCAAGATATTTGCCACGTTTTTATTTACTAACCAAATTTGTGGTGTCCAGTTCAATATCCCATGTTATAAAAACTTTCCTCGTACTTCCATTTGCCACGTTTTTATTTACTAACCAAATTTGTGGTGTCCAGTTCAATATCCCATGTTATAAAAACTTTCCTCGTACTTCCATTCTCATCCATCCAAAATCTGAAAGTTCAAATTTTTCAAAAGATTTTCCTACTTTAAAAACCCATTAATCTCACTTGCTTCAAACATAGTATATCGTACGGTCAGCGCCGTTTTCAGGGTTAAATAGAACAATTTTGGGCCGGAAGTGTAATGGTCATTGCCTTGAAAGCTACTTCCATTGTTCAGCTCAACAAGAACAATTATGAATCCCATTGTTTTCTTCGTCCCTCACGACGCTTTGCCGTACCAGTCAAATCTGTCGTCAAACCTCGCATGCCCGCACTAACCGCCGCTGTCTCCTCCTCCACCACCGTTGGACTCTTTGAAACTTTTCATAATTTGAAGCAACAAGGAAAAGTAAGTGATTTGCTTTTTGCGATTTCTTTATGCAAATATGAGATAACTGGGATTTTTCGGTCCCATAATAGTATGATTTTTTACCTGGGTTCTGAAAGCTCACCAAATTGTGTTTTTTTTTTTTTTTTTTTTTTTTTTTTGAATTGGTTATGATTTGTTTGAGCTGAAATGATGAGTTTAAGATAATGATGCTGCCATGAAAAATGGCTTACCCGGGTGGCAAAGCTATATGATTCGGGCGGATGTCCCTCGGGTCCGATATATTGTGAGTATGAAAAGTGATGTAAAGTGTACAGTGAGTATAACAAGTGGGTCACACAAATAAAGAAGTGATGTAAGAAAGAGAAAGTGGGGTAGGGAGTAATTAGTGGATAGTTATTGTGAGTATAACAAGTGGGTCACACAAATAAAGAAGTATTAAAAAGTTTCCATTTTGGGAGTGTCTTTTTAAATGGGACAGGGACACCCAAAATGAAAATTTGTGCATTTTCGGGTGAGACGGATGGAGTAGAGATTATCACAAGACATTTTAGAGAAAGAAAATGAGAGAGTGTGAGCGCTTACATTGCAAATGTGGCGAGTGAGTATTTATTGTCAAATAGTGGAGAGTCACTATCAAGTTACTTTATACGTGTCACGCCGTGGTCGGAGGGATATCAAGTAGGAGATTTCTTCTGGATAAGATCAAGATATTAGCCATCTCAAAGTTCATATAGATTAACAACTAAAAAAGTGGGATTATGTTTATGAGACGGATGTAGTACTTAACAATGATATGGGGTTATGTTTTGTGGCGGGCAGAATTATGTGAAAGGATAAGGTTTTTATTTCAGTATAACCTAAATTTGCCTTTCTGACGAGCATGCTCTGTTGTGAAGGTGGCATTTATCCCATACATCACGGCAGGTGATCCTGACCTTTCAACCACAGCGGAGGCACTCAAGGTGTTAGATTCTTGTGGTTCGGACATAATTGAACTTGGTGTACCTTATTCTGATCCCTTGGTGGACGGACCAGTTATCCAGGTTTGTCTGAACTACTGATTCTTGACATACCATAATAAACTTCAGTTTCTTTGGTGAGAACGTTTATTTTATTGTCACATCTCTTCTAAATAGGCTTCAGCCACTCGTTCGCTAGCAAGAGGAACTAATTTTGATGCAATAATCTCAATGTTGAAGGAGGTAGGTCCATACTTTCCCCCTCACTGTCTTTTCAGATGTACTCCCTCCCTCCGATCCACTTCAAGAGTCCTGTCTTCCCTTTTGATTATAAAGACCCTCTGAGAAATCTGATAGTTGTATTCTTGTCATTTTCAAACTCTAAACAGGTGGTGCCACAATTATCCTGTCCGGTCGCATTATTCACATATTATAATCCAATACTTGAGCAAGGGGTTGAGAAGTTCATGACTACAGTGAAAGATGCTGGTATACATGGTAATGGTTACTCTATATACTAAAATTAAAAATCTCCTATTGAGTATCAATTCTTTTATCAACTTTTGTATTGCTCCATCTGTCCCTAAATGAATGTCGAAAACTGTTTCAAATTTGCTCTTGTCAGGGCTGCTTGTTCCAGATGTTCCTCTAGAGGAGAATAAGATCTTGAGAGAGGAGGCTGCCAAAAAGAATATAGAATTTGTTAGTTTTCCTGATTTCCCCCAACTTTGATTATTTTTGCGGTGTCGTTATATACTACCGGATAGCATAATTGTCGAAAAATTGAACACTTGACTTATCTTGTTATGCATCGAAGGTATTGCTAACGACACCCACTACTCCACGTGAGAGAATGAAGGAAATTGCTGATGCTTCAGAAGGATTTGTGTACCTTGTAAGTTTGCTTCTCTTTGACAGCCTTTATGTGGTTAATTTGTTTGTTCTTTATAGTTCCTTCTTTTCAATTCCCTCTAGTGTGTCCCTGTTCTCGTAACTCTCCCTCCGAAAATGAATGTCCATACATTCATTTTTCAGAGTATTTATGTATATGCGCTACTAAAATGCATAAAGTCAGCTTACTAAATTTCCTTGAAAAATGGACCCATTCGGGGACGGAGAGTTAAAAGCAGGGAATTGTGTAAATACAAAAAGCTGAGTGGATTTTCAGTGTATTCTTTTTGTTTCCAGTATATATTTCTCCATTAATGGTTGCGCCAAATTTGTGGAAAATCCACTCAGCATTTTGTATGTAACTACTTGGTTCAGATACATTAAAAATTCCTCCTAACAGGTAGCGGCAACTGGAGTCACTGGTGCTCGAACTTCTGTAAGTCCTAAGGTTCAGGGTCTTCTAAAGGACATCAAAGAGGTATAACTTTAAATAGTGATCTTTGTTTGTTTTTCATGGTTTCCATCTACTGTTACTTGTTCAGGTTTTGCATGTACATCATCTAGGACCCTAAAAGAATGTCCAAATTCAAGAAATATTTCTCCCAAAAGTCATTTTCAGAGTGTCCCTTAAAATGAATTTTGGACATTCAATTAGGGAGGGACGGAGGAAGTAATATTTTGGTACGGCCCAATCAGTTATCAAAGTAATATGAGTAACAATTAGAGTAAAATCTAGCATGGTTTCCTCGTATTAAGCCTGTTTGTTGCAGGAATCAAGCAAACCTGTGGCAGTTGGCTTTGGCATTTCAAAACCAGAGCATGTGAAGCAGGTTCTTGAATAATTATATTTTCGATATTTATATTCTTGAGAAAAGGCCAAATGGTAATTTTATTTTGGATAATCTTATTTATCAGGTAGCCGGATGGGGAGCTGATGGCGTAATTGCCGGGAGCGCCTTGGTGAGAATACTCGGTGAGGCAAAATCCCCAGAAGAGGGACTCAAAGAACTAGAAAGTTTTACAAAGTCTCTAATTTCTGCTTTACCATGACAATCAAATTTGTTGTTAGATTCAAATGGAATAAAGCTGAAGTTATTTTCTGGTAGCAATTTCATTGAGCCATTTTCGAGCAAGTTTTACAGAGTCTTTCTCATTTTTTTCTTTATTTATCTACCCTAGTTTCCCCGGGCATGGGACTGCTACAGCCAAATTGGCTCTAACCCTCCACCCTACGGTCTCCGTTTAGTCACATAGCCGAGATCCTTTTTGTGTATGGTTGAGATCGACTCAAACATTTGGGGGACCCACCGAGGTTGACACATCTCGACCGTTGAGCATAAAGGTAGGTCGATGTAACGCGATCTGAGTGAGTGATCGGGTGGAGTATTGTGAAGCGATTCGAAATCCAGTGTTAGAGTAACAAAGTGACAGTGTAAAAAGTGCTGGTGTATGTATTATTAAATGTCAGTATGAAAGAGTGTCAGGTAAAAAAGTGCCAATGTTAGTATAAAAAAGTGTCAATGTGAAGAGTGCAAGTGAATATATTATTAAGTGTTAGTGTAAAAATAATTTTTCCTTGATCTTAGAAAAAAATGCGTTTTTTATACATACATGTATATATATATATATACATATATATGTATATACATATATACATATATATATATATATATATATATAGGGTCACACTCCAATGAGAACCGTTTAAAATGAGAACCGTGAGAACCACTTGTATACACTTGTATACAGTAGATATTTAGCTACTGTATACATATACAATAGACTGTATACATATCTACTGTATACAAGTGTATACGTGTGGTTATACACTTGTATACAGTAGATACTTAACTACTGTATACATATACAGTAGACTGTATATGTAGACAGTAGCTAAGTATCTACTGTAAACAAGTGTCTACAAGTGGTTCTTACGGTTCTCATTTGAGCACCTACCTATATATATATATATATATATATTTTTTTTTTTTTTTTTTCATTTAAGAATAATTATTTTTGATATTGGGGATAACTAAAGCTCCTCCGTCATGCAACGAAATTGTGAACTAATTTATGTTTGGGCAAATTGCATTTTAGTTGCTTGAGTTTGTCGAGATGTTTCAATTGGTTATCGAATTTGCATTTGTAACAAGTTGGTTATTGAGTTTGTCATTTTGTTGCAATCAGGTGTATTTTTGGATAAAACGTTAAAAATCTAACGAAAAGTATACCATGCGAGTTAGTTAGGGGTATTTTCGTCATTCTTAATGGAATTTGCATGAAAAAGACCAAAATACCCCTTCAACTATATTTTTCAAATTTACCCCCTTCCCCTCACCCTCTACCACCGCCGTTCCTCTATCTCAAAAACCCTTTCTTTCCTTTCCTTTACAACCCAATTTCCATCCTTAAAAATCTCATCTATTTTTATCACCCATCAGAGGTTCATTCTCTAATTCCTCTCCATCAATCCCTAGTCACCAACATAAACCCTCAATTTCTCCTCTCAAGACCACCCTCATCGGCGCCGTGACCGCCACTGCCGTCTTCCTCTCCCAATTAAACCTCAAACCCGTGCTTGCCGCCACTACTGTCTCCGCGCCTCCACCTCCCGCGATGGTGGAATCAGAATCTGCTGCAAACCCCCAGATCTAGCTTCAATATCGACAACCTCCCCTTTCAGAGCTGAAACGCCGACATTCCTCGTCCTCTCTCTCCCCGAATCGCCCCTCTCTCTCCCCCTTCTCTCCATTGTTATCGATTTGGCTTTAATTTCTGTGTCGTATATGATTTATGCGTTTGTGCATCTCTGTAAGTGTGGTGTTTGTGTTTTTTTTTTTTCAATTGGACGATTGGTTGAGTGTTGTTTTGTGTTGGTGGTGGTGTTTTGTGGCGGTGGGTGGTGTGAATTTGTGGTGGGTGGGTGAGTTGGTGGTAGTGGTGGTGATGAGATGAGGTGGAGGTGGGTGTTGTAATAATATTCAAATATTAAAAAATTAGTAATTTTAAGATATACTCCCTCCGTCCCGGTAGAAAGAGGAAATTTACTGTTTACGCGGAAATTAAGGAAAAAAATAATGATATAAATGTTGTGAGTGTAAAAGTAAAATAGGAGAGAGAATGAGTGAAGGGAATAGTAAATTATAATGGTGTTGTGAGTATTAAAATAATGATAGGAGAGAGAATGAGTGGAGGAAATAGTGAATTTGTGGTTTGTAATGGGACGGAAAAAAAGGAATATTTGTGGTTTGTAATAGGACGGAGGGAGTAAATAATATACCTAAATATTTAAAAAAATCTGCGATTTTTTTTTTAAAGGAATTGTTCTTTTAAAAATAATATTAAAAAAAGTAACTCATCAAGCAAAATAATTATCAGATTGTTTAGATAAATATAAGATACTGAGTTTAATGTAGATTTTAAAAAAAATATATAATCTCTAATATTAAAAGTAATACTCCCTCCGTCCCTGAAAGATTATCCCATTTGTCATTTTGACTTGTTCCAAAAAGTATGTCCCATTTTTAAATTTAGGCATGAATGTTAGTGTAAATCTACTAAGGTACAAGAATGTAAAGCTCTTCCTTAATAATTGCAAAATGTACAACAGGACAATCTTTTAGGGACGGAGGGAGTATTTAATAAATATATTTTGTTTTTATTACTCACTCCATTTAGTAATATGTATTTTCTCTCTTTTTTTTTTCTTTAAGATAAAAATATTAACTCATTTTCTTAACAAATAAACTCATTTCTGATCAAATAAAAACAAAATATATACTCTATTTTACGAAAATACCCCTAACTAAGGCTCCGTTTGTTTCGACGTAAAACATTTTTCGGAAAACGTTTTCCGGAAAATAACTCGTTTTACGCCGTTTGGTTAGCCCCCGGAAAATGTTTTCCGGAAAATAACTCGTTTTCCGCTGTTTGGTTGTCCTAAGTAAAACGTTTTTCAGAAAACATTTTACGCCCTTCCTAAGTAAAACGACCTACTGACCTTGTCCTAAGTAAAACATTTTCCGAAAAATGGAGGCATTAATGTACAATTCATATTACGCCCGGTACAACACTTCCCCCCACCCCCACCCCCCAAATTTTTTTTTTTATTTTTTTGGTAACCGCCCCACCCAGCCCCTCACCCCAATTTTTTTTTTTGGTAACCGCCCCACCCCCCCTGCCTACCCCCCCACCCCCCCAAATTTTTTGGGGGGGTGGGTGGGGCGGTTACCAAAAAAAAATAAATTTTTTTTTTTGGGGGGGGGTTGGGGGTGGGTGGGGGGGGGTGGGGGTGGGTTAGGCAGGGGGTGGGTGGGGCGATTACCAAAAAAAAAATTAAAATTTTTTTTTGGGGGGGGTAGGCAGGGGGTGGGGGGGGGTGGGGTAGGCCACCTTGTGAAATATGAGTCGTTTTACCAAACACTCGAAAACATTTTACACCCTTCCTCCGTACAACATTTTACGCTCTACCTCCGTAAAACATTTTACAGGAAAACATTTTACAGAAAAAGTTTTCCGAAAAATGTTTTACGTCGAAACAAACGGAGCCTAACTCACATGTTATGCTTTTCGTTAGATTTTTAACGTTTCATCCAAAAATACACCTGATTGCAACAAAATGACAAACTCAATAACCAACTTGTTACAAATGCAAATTCGATAACCAATTGAAACATCTCGACAAACTCAGGTAACTAAAATGCAATTTGCCCTTTATGTTTTTCTAAATGAAATTATTAGTCTCGAGTCATTCTGATCTTCTGCAAGGAGAAGAAGATGAGATTAAAAACAAAAAAGTATTATGGGGTAGATAGAAGATGAGATTAAAAATAAGATAATTTATGCTGTCAGAAACGATCGGATCAGTCCAAATTCGGCGATAGCTTATATTCCAGCGATTGAATAGCCTGAAGCAGAGAAACAAACACATAAACTAAGTCGGGGCTTCTCCGCCAAAGGCCCTCCGCCTCCGGTGTGAGAGTAAGTATTTGCTTTGTGTGAGAGAGAAATCAATTGACAAGAGTTTAGAATCAAAAGATAATGTACCAAAATATATGAATTATGGCTTGTATTTATAGGCATAGCAATGTATAATACATGTTGAATTGGATTGCTAAGAGATAATATATAAATCCTAGGAGGATTATATTTGATGAGTCCTTGTTGGACCTGAATTTGTACGTGAGGTGGTTACAATCCTAGGGAATTATAACTGCTCAATGTCCTTATTTGAATTGGACTGGTATAAACTGCAATTCTGCAAGTGAGCCGAGCTGGCCTCTTCTCGTCATACGTGGCCCGGTCAGCCTACGTTGAGCCGGGGAAGAGATGAGAAGGAACTGGGGAAGCCCAATTCCTGGTGATTGGATAGTCGAGGAGGCCTCCTCGTCGTCAGGGGAGCTTAGCTCGGCCTTAGAGGGAGGACTCCCTCGGCATTGAGTCTTGGGCCTTGTCATTTCTCCTACTAAGTATAGGTCGACCTAGAAGAATGACGAGAAGGCTTGGTTCGAGGAAGGTAGGGAAGCCCTATTCCCTTCCTCGTACATCGTACTTGAATTGATTATGTTTAGGGCCCAATCCACTTGGGCCTTGCCCGGAATAACCCAAGTTCGTGTCTCGATTTATACTGTTCAGTGGCCCCCCGACTTCCTAGCTCGGCTATGCCGAGGAGGAAGTGAGCTCTACCTCGGCTTACGAGAATACGAACCGGCGTCATGTGGAAGGTGTCGCTTCAATATCCATGTCGTTTCAATATCCGCCGGTTAATAGTGCAATGATGGGGCGTGGTCCACGACGTCTTACACGTCTTGGGAACCCACTACCGCATTTAATGCTTGGGGCATGGACGGCGTCATTACCCGTTATGACCCATTTCAACCCTGGATCTGACCCCTTTTTGAGGGTATAAAAACAAAACCCCTTTTCAATTCCAATCTTTTATCACCCATTGCATTTGAGAGCGAAATAGCAAGATTCAAAATCCGTTTCGTGTTCTTGAGTTCGAGTGCCCAGATTTTCACAATCGTTCGATTTGTCCATTTGTTTTCATCAATCTTCAATTGAAAAGGTATAATCTGTTCCCTTTTTACTGTTTCCTGCATTTTAACTTTGTAATTTCTAGGTTTTGTTGAGTTGGTTCTTAAGAAACCGTCATTGATGAAAGCTTGAAGCTTTTCTTGAGTTTTTGGTATTGACCCCTTTCTTGAACCTACTTGTCGCTTCATCCCACTTTAGAAATGGCCCGTTCTTGGCAACATACCCCCAGTGTTATCCATGGTTACCATAAGGGAAATCTTAGGGTTTATCGAAGAGATAATGGGCCATGGCTGTTGGTGCCCTTGTTAGAAATCGGTGAGATGTTGACGAGGTACAGGTGCCCAAGAGAAGATATTCGTTATCCAAGCAAGTATAGGATCAACCGAGTTGATGCAGGATCCCAAAACATGGTTCTATTCCATAGATGGACCGAGATGATTGATCACATCATTTTATCTTATCTGACGTCGGACCATCTAGACCGGCCTCCATTGTTGGGTAAGGTTCCCTCCTCGGCCTTAGTATATACGACGAGGAGGGATAATCTTCCTCTTCCCCGTCCTTCCTGTGCCTTGGAAGATGTTGCTGATACTTGTGTTCCTTGGTTTTGTGCAGATATGACGGGAAGAGGAAGTGGTGCCAGTACGAGCGGCCCCTCGACGTCGGCTAACATTGTTGATGCTTTTGTTGAGGGAGAGAAAGTTGTGGGCCGAGGACGATCTGGCCGAGGGATATCGGGCCGAGGTAGGGTTTATGTTCCAAGGCCCAGACCTATTAAGGCCGGTGGGCCGATGTTGGAAGAGTTGTACTCGAAGTATGGAGTGCCGAGGGAGGAGTATAAACTAAGTTATTTTCACTGTACATCGTTTGAAACCGAGGAGGAGGAGACTTAATTTTATTATAGCCTAAACCATGTTCATTTTTTCTTCAAACAATTTCAGATAGGACTTCGTTTGCCCTTAGATCCCTTCATAAACAAATTTTTAGAGGATATGCAAGCCGTCCCGGCTATGCTAGGGGCTAATGCTGTGAGGTTCCTTGTCGACTTTGTTGTTTATGCCGTAGATTAGGGTTTGAGCCTACCCAATCCGCCTTCCACCATTTTTTCACAGTAGGGTACATAAAAGATTCCAAGTTGGTAGTGTAAGTACCCAAATCTGGCTCATGCCTTCCGGTTAAATTTCCCGATAATTTCGGTAAGTTTTCCGGTAATTCCCCGGACCTTCCTAGTGTTCCGGAAATATTCCGGAACAGTCCCAAATTAATTAAAGGCTGAAGAGGAGCCTTCCTAATTAAGAAACACGTTTTTCTTAATTAGGAAGAAGGTTCTAGAATTTGCCACCTTGCATGGTTCTAGAAATGCTGAGTCACAATGGATAATGCCGCACGGCTGCATTAGCTCGCGGTCCCTAGCCGCACGGCTTCATTAGCCTTATCCAGACTGCCTATAAATAGAGCCCTCCTCTACCCATTTTAGACACAATTTTCAACAACACCACACATAATACGTGAAGAATACTCTCAAGAGTTGTTGAAGATCCAATAAGGTGAAGAAGAAGGCCAAGAAGCTACCTCCCTCCTCCTTGAAGATCCAATATCAACCTCTCCTCCTAGCTCCATCCAAAGAAGAAGGAAGCCATTGGTAACCTCGCACACCCTAACCTCGCATCCTAATTGCTTTATAAATTGCTCATTGCATTACCTTTATATTGCTTGGGACTTGGTAGATTAAAGATCATATCTTTATATTCTCCCTTCCCCTTTTGCATGCATTAGACATCATTTGTCATAAAAATGTAGTCTTTCCCCATAAAGGTGCATCCTTTGCACCTAAAACCCCAATTTTTCAATAAAAATGTCATCTTTATGCATCCTTTGCATATAAAAATTAAATTTTTTCAATCAAAATGCATCCTTTGCATTCAAAATCCCTTTTCCAAGCATCATTTTCTTTAAAGATCATGTCTTTACCATAAACTAGCATCATATGCTTTTCAAAATGCAATCTTTATGCATCATTTGCATAATGAATGCCAATTTCTTCATAAAAATGCATCATTTGCATAAAAATCATATCTTTATGCATCATCTGCAATAAAGATCCTTTCTTTGAATCAAATGCATCATTTGCAAACCAAAAATGTCATCTTTTCATAAAGTGTCATTTTTACATACATTTCCCCCATTCCCCCATTAGCAACCTAGGAACGGACCGGTGTAAAAGATCCTATCTTTACATCGTTCCTTCCATAAAGGTTCCATAATCTCTTTAGAAAAGGGACACCTTTGAACCTTATATCTCCGATTATTACTTAAGATAAGTATGAAGCATCTATACGAGCTCGACCATCTTAAAGTGTAGGATTGATGGGCTAAGGACCCTCCTTTTCTAAAGAACCTCATCCTTGACTACAAAGAGAGTCATTCTCTCGATCACGCAAGTCCCAAGGTCCAAAAAAATGCGATGATCACAAGTCCAAGATGAGGGCGGGATCATAATCCCGAATACATAAAATCCAAGAAATCCCGAGCGACAACCAACAAATGGTTTGTACGTCCGGAAGACGACTTGGGACATTCCCTCCTTATCATCAAACACATGCACACAAGAAAGCACGCAAGCAAGCACGATTAATGAAATCTTGGGAGACTTGCTCCGGCAAGGCACCTTGGGTGAACGACGATCCGTTCTTCCCAAGGGGTAACTTAACCTCCGAACCCATAAAACCTTTTTTTCAAAGTTTTGAGGTAATCAAAATGGCGTGGCGACTCCGTTTTTTTCAAATTAAATCGGATGTCTTCAAACTTGCGTGAATCCAACAAACACAAAAATTTGGGGCACACATTCACAGGTAGTGATAAGGAGTGACCCCAAGAAACCCAAAATAATCCTTCCCATGTCTAGCAAGGTGGCTGGCTGGGATACTCATGTCATAAGAGTTGAGAGCCAACAGGGCTGGGAGTTCGCGGCTCCCTCGCAGCTTCCTGCCGCGCCCAAGGCCGTAAGGAGATCTGAGTGGACTGAAGCTTTGATAGCTCGGCTAACCCAATTTTCCGAGGTAGGCCTCCTTGACTGGTCGGCTTTGGAGACGGATGACCGGTATTACATCCAGGCCGAGATCATGCCAAAACCTAGGGACGGTTTAGAGCCCCTCGTCCCCGTCACTAGGGGGAAGAGATTTCCCAACTGGAGGGTTCATCCCGGTTTGGTCTTTCATTCTGAGTGTGATCGGTGCAAGCTTGATCCCAAGGATCAGTGTCTAAGGGAAGAAGATGTTGTTGGCTGTAATTATTCATCCTTCTTCATACTTTCTTAATTGTAAAGTTTTCTTTTATTTATCCACGTTGTAGGGTCTAACTGTTTCTTCTTCGTTGATGTAGATCTGACAGCCGAGCAAGAAGAGGAGATGTCTTCAAGGAATGCTGATCCCTTGCATTGGCAAAGGCAAAGAGAAGGGCATCTAAGACCTTGGCCATAAACTAGAGGCAGGATGAGGCCACCCGTCGCCAGGTGATTTTGGCTACTAAGGAGGTTGTGGTCGTTCCCTTCAAGCTGGCCGGGGAGGCCATAGACGAGGAGTCCCATGAAGGGCATGAAAATCCAAGGGTAGAGGGGCATAGCCCCCAACTTCCAAATGTTGAACCCGAGGAGAGGTAAGCTGATCAAGCTTCTGTCGAGGAGACTGATCTCGTCCATAGGACGTCGGACCAGAAACGGCCACCTTCTGGTTCTGTCGAGGGGGAACCTTCATCGAAGAGGGCTGCCGATGCCTCCTCATCTCACGTACTCACCCCTCGCACTATCAAAAATTATCAAGAAGCCGAGCAGCTGGCCAGGCAACTTGGCCTCCAGCCAACCCTTAAAGGCCTAGATGAGTTAGCCCGAGAGGGTCTACAGGTTAGGCTGGGCCGAGATGTCGTCCAACGTGCCATGGACGAGGAGCTGTTTGATCGGCTGATCAAGGCCAAGCACAGCAAGGAAAACATGGCCAATAGGAAGGGCCTGATCATCACTGAGGTAATTTCTTCATCATTTTTTCTTTTGTCTTCTTTACTTGGTATTTTTACTGATGTTGTTTCTATGCTGCAGCTTGCCACCATGGTTGCCTATGAAAACATCCACAACAAGGCCGTGAACGACCAGATCACGAAGCTCAAGGCACAGATCGGCAAGGGTGAGGCCAACATGGCTGCAGCTGCCGGCTTGCTGAAATCATTGAGGGAAGGGCTAGAGGCTGAGCGAGAGGACAAGGCCAAGGCCGAGCAGATGGCCGAGGAGGCCAGGGTCCGAGCTGAGGAGGCCCTCAAGCTTAAGGAGGCCGAGATGGCCAAGCTGGAGAAGCTCAAGACCGAGGCGATCAAGGCTGCCGAAGTGGCTGTTGCTGAATGGATGGAGCTGGAGGCAAGCATTCTCTCTAAGGAAGAGAGTGCCATTGCCCAATTCAAATACAACCCGACTTTTGTTGATATTGTTGACGAGAAGACCGCCACCATGTTCATGGATGGCTATATGCACTTGGCCAGAAGGCTTATGGCGGACACGTCGCACGGCCTAGACTTGGCATCCATTGCTCGACTCATATGCCAGGACAGATACGATGAGGCCGCTCGGTCTCTCCATAATGTTGTTCCCTTTTCTGATAATGCACTGAAGGTGATTGCCGAGCAGGATGCTCAGGCCGGGCGTGAAACTTGGGTTTCTCCTTCCATCGATCCAGATAATATCAACGTCTTAATAGAAAAGATCGAGCGGATGACTGTCGAGGAGCCATTCAACGAGGAGGCTCAAGTTGAAGCTCAGACTCAGCATGTCAACACTTCTTCCACTGATGCCGATATGCGAGTTGATGCCGAGACGCGAGCTTTCTTCGAGGAGCCTTTTGAGGGTGAGCGTACTTAGAATTTTCTACTTTTTTGTTCTCATTGTAATAGTGTAGGCCCTCTTTTATTCTTTCAACTTTGAATATTAATGAGAATTCTTTCTTCAAATTCACATCGTCTTTAATTTTATGCTTTGATATATGAATTGTTTTATGCGTATGACTTTGGGGGAAGCTGAGGAAGTGATCCTCGTACTTCACTTTAGATTGTCTAAAACGAGGAGGCTAGCTCGGTTTTAGACACAGTAATTTTGCCAGTTTGGGTCATTAGGTCGAGGAGGGATCCTCGGTTGGGCTGCTGGATTTGTCTTCTTTTCATCTCTCTATGACGAGGAAGATGACTCGTACATAGGTCTAGGATGGTTCTGCCGGTAGTCGTTAAGCCGAGGTGTTTCCTCGATAAGACGTTTGGCTGGCCTTTCTTTTTCATCTCCTTATGCCGAGGAAGGTGACTCGTACATAGGTTTTAGATGTTTGTTGCCAGTAGTCATTTAGGCCGAGGTGTTTCCTCGGCAAGACGTTTGGCTTGCCCTTCTTTTTCATCTCCTTATCCCGAGGAAGGTGACTCGTACATAGGTTTTAGATGTAGATGGTCTCACCTATCCATAACGAGGAGGAACTCGCTCGGTCATAGGTCTTGGGTGATTAATGGTGGGAGATTGTCCCTTTGAAGGTCGAGGAGGGCTCTCCTCATCTTCCAGTGTTGTCTAGATAGTTGTTTTGCATGTTGAAGAAGTAAATTTCAATAACTGAACTGATTACATCAAACTGCAATCCTATCTTGCTAGAAAAGTAAAAGACTGACTAATCTATTACATAAAAACAAACTACAACTAATGATAGTATTTTCGTAGGTTGTCAGAGTGCCACAGATGCTTGAGCTCTTTCCCATCCTTAGTTTTTAATCTGTAAGTCCCTTCTCGAATGACTTGGGTTATGATGTAGGGACCTTCCCAGTTTGGGGAGAGCTTGTTTTGTTTAGCCTTCCGGCAGGTAGCTTAAATCTTTCTAAGTACCCAGTTGCCCACTTGGAATACTCTTCTGTTGACCCTTTTGTCATGATATGCCTTGGTCCTTTGTTTGTAATTCACCATTCTCAACTGAGCAGCTAGTCTTTTTTCATCCATTAGGTCTAGGTCTAGGAGCCTATTGACCTTGTTGACTTGCTCATCGTAGTTGGAATTTCTTATAGTAGGGATAGCCATTTCAGCCGGTGCCATAGCCTCAGAACCGAAGGTTAATGCGAATGGGGTTTCCCCGGTTGGCCCCCGGGTGGTTGTGCGAACAGCACTTCCTTTCAGGTTCTTAGTTAGGGCTGTAAGTACCAGTTTGTTGGCTGTCTCTGCTTGTCCATTGCATTGGGGTCTGCTTACATATGACTTGATGTGACGAACTCCTACTCTGCACAACTAGCTGTGAATGCCTTAGAAAATTGGAGATCATGATCTGAAATGATGGTGTGTGGGACCCCAAAGCAAAACCAGATGTGGTCATGGACGAAGTTGATTGCGTTATCCTCCGTTATCTTGGCTAAGGCCTTCGCTTCAATCCATTTTGAGAAGTAGTCGACTGCTACTATCACATATTTGCAATTACCTCAGGCGGGAGGGAAGGGTCCGATGATGTCGATCTCCCACATATCGAATGGCCACGTAGGTATTATAAGAGTTTGCTCGACTGCTGGGAGTCTAGAAATGTCAGAGTACCTCTGGCACTTGTCACATTTTCTTACATAGGCTTGCGCATCCTCCCTCAGGTTTGGTCAATAGTAACTGTTCGGGGTTGAAAAACTAGAGCAACATGTTACATCTTGATACCTCATCTTGTGGTAACAACTTGACAGTACAACTCGATGGACTATCCGCTTTGTCTAGAATTACTGAAGGGTGACATTGTAGGAACCATTTTCTGCAAGCTTTATAGACCAAGTCAAATAGAGTCTTCAACAACATTCATTCAGCAACGGATATGTTGACATCATCTTTAACTTCCTGTGAGATTCCAGGCGCATTTTGAGGGATTGCATTTACTTAGTTGCTACTGTTATCACCATTTGTATTTAAATAACAAACACATGTATACACACACGCACATACTCAGTTAGCAATACACATTGTACTTACATTCTTTTTCTACCATCACAAGACTAATAAAATTCCATTGTTCTGAGGTTTTATGCCGGCGAATAAGTTGTTCAAGGGCTTTCCTCATTAAATTTCTTGTTGTCACATCTTGAACTTACATTATCAAATTCCATTGTGCCCTGTTTTTTCCTTTAAAGTTGAATTGCTTGAATTTGATCGAAACAGTTTGTCGCTATCTGTGGGAATCATTGGTGTTTTGATTAATTGAAAATACTCAAGATGTCTACTGGAATGTCATCTGCCGTGACCTCAGTAAGAGCCGCCGCCGGGACAGCTACCTCAGGCCAAAATGTTGGTACCACTGCCAGTATGATCCAGGGTCAAGGAGGGTCCTCTGGTGCACCCACATAATGGATTCCAGCAGATGTCCTATCCAGCTTGATAGATACAATGGCCGAGTTGAGGCGCCAGGTGATGCTGCAGACCGATACTTCCAACATGCTCATGAACAATTTTACGAGGTTGCAACGTGAAGTATCTGTCCTACAATCTGGGCCATCTGGATCACACCCTTATGTGCCGCCTGGAGCGTTTCAAGGTGTAAATCCCACCATGGGTCCCAGCATGTTCTCCCCAATCCAACCCAGGAGACTCACCTTTGATAGAGATATGGGGATATTGACTGATAATGTGGGATTCATACCAATGATCAACGCATCCACTAATAGTGAGATCACCAATCCTGAAGCTAGCCAATCCACTGCAGCAACTTATGTAACACCCATTCCTCCTGGACCAACATGGAGTATTAACCCTCAAATTGATTTTAATACTTTTTATGCTAGTGCTAACCCTGATGCATGAAATACAGTGAACCGACAGTTACAAGAATTGAGGGAAATGGTGATGAACGTACCAGGGATTACCCTTCCATACCACCAAGCCTCCCCAATATGTTATAATGAGTCACGTTTTAGCCCATCTATTGCAACCATGGTGATACCAAAGAAGTTCACCGTTCCACATATGAAGCAATATGATGGGACAACCGATCCCCTGGAGCATATCGCTTTGTACCAGGAGAAGATGGACGTGATTCATATCCCCTTGCAATTCAAGGAAGCCTGCCTTTGTAGGGGGTTTGGTTCCACCTTGACTGGGGCAGCCCTACGTTGGCTCATCAACCAACCCCTAGGCTCTATCGGATCTTATGCTCAACCCATTGAAGTGTCACTTCGGAGTGAAGGCTGGAAAATTCATCGGCTATATGGTGACTAAGAGAGGCATTGAGGCAAGTCCTGAGTAGATCAAGGCTATTATCAACTTGGAATCACCCAAAACTGTTAAAGATGTGCAACGACTTATAGGCAGAGTAGCAGCCCTCAACCGGTTCATCTCCAAGTCTTCTGACAAATGCAGGTTGTTCTATGAGGTACTTCGAAAGAACAAGTTGTTCCAATGGACCAACAAGCATGATGCAGCTTTCATCCAACTCAAAGAGTATCTCACAACCCCGCCATTATTGTCCAAGCCTGAGCCAGAAGAACCGTTGTTCCTCTACCTCCCAGTTTCTGAAACCTCGGTTAGCGCCGTATTGGCCAGAGAACAGGAGGGTACCCAACATCCTGTTTACTACGTAAGTAAGTCTCTACTTGATGCTGAAACCAGGTATTCTCATCTTGAAAAATTAATACTCGCATTAATCACTGCTTCTATAAAGTTACGCCATTACTTTGAAACTCATGTTATTATTGTCAAGACTAACTATCCTATCAGAAGCGTGATGAGAAAACCTGAGATGTCAGGTAGGATGGCTAAATGGTCAGTACAACTTAGTACTTATGACTTACAATATGAAGCAAGTACTGCCATCAAGTCGCAAGCTTTGGCATACTTTGTGGCAGATTTTAGTCCCAGCTTGCAGCCCAAAGTTGAACTCGAAGTCCAACAACTTAAAGGCCTTGGTTCTCCTAGGTATTGGTCATTGTACACAGATGGAGCTTCAAATGCTAGGGGCACAGGTTTAGGAATTGTCCTTAAATCCCCTCAAGGAGATCTCATTCCTCAAGCTGTAGCTTGTGAGTTCAAAGCAATGAATAACGAGGCTGAGTATTAGGCTCTCATTATGGGATTAATTGCCGCCTTGAATTTAAATGTTAAACATATTAACGTGTTTGTTGATTCCCTGTTACTAGTTAACCACTTCAATGGATCTTATACAGCTAAGCAGGTCAAAATGACAAGTTATCTCCAATATGTCAAGATGTTAGCTGGACGATTTGAAGACTTCGTCTTTGAACATATCCCGCGAGAAGAAATTACTGAAGCAGATGCCCTGGCCAACTTGGGTTCAAGTTGCAAGAGCATGTTGAACAATAAAATCCCTATCATCCACATCATGCACCCCGCCATTGAACATATTGAAACGTGCCAGTTCAGTGAACGACCCGATGTCGTGATCATGCCTATCAACAGCTTCGCATCCTGGACGTTACCCATAATCCAGTACTTGCAAAATGGCACAATCCCAGTTGGCATGAAAAAACCATGGTCTTTCAGGATAAAGGTATCACGATTCATTTTAATTAATAATGTTTTGTTTAGAAAATCCTTCCCAGGTATGTACCTAAGGTGCCTAGAATCAGACCAAGCTGAAGAGGTGCTGAGAGAATTGCATGATGGTGATTGTGGTAACCACGCTAGGGGCAAATCACTATCCTCGAAGGCATTGAGAACGGGGTATTACTGGCCAACCATGCGGCAATATGCGAGTAAGTACGTACAAAAGTGCGACGCGTGTCAGAGACACAACAACATTTTGCACCAACCAGCTGAACCGCTACATCCCATCCTGTCACTTTGGCCCTTCATGCAATGGGGAATGGACATAGTGGGCAAACTACCTAGGGCACCTGGGGCAAAGTATTCATGTTAGCTATGACAGATTACTTCACCAAATGGATTGAGGCTGAAGCCTACGTGCAAATCAGGGATAGAGAAGTGATATCATTCATCAAATGGAACATCATCAATAGATTCGGAGTTCCATCCGAAATTATATGTGACAACGGCTCCCAGTTTATTAGCAAGAAAATACAAGACTTCTGCATGAGATGGGGAATCAAGCTGATAATGTCTACACCAGTGCATCCTCAAGAAAATGGACAGGCCGAATCCAGTAACAAGTTGATAATGAACAATCTGAAGAAAAGACTTGATCAGAAGAAGGGAAGATGGGTTGAAGAGTTACCCCTGGTACTTTGGGCTGACAGAACCACCCCAAAAGGAGCCACTGGGCAGATGCCATATTCCTTGGTATTTGGTACCGAAGTTGTCCTCCCTGTGGAGTTCTCACTCCCCACAGCCAGATATGGTTTATCATCTATAGAAGATAACCAACTTATCCTAGCAGATGATTTAGACACCATTGATGAGCTCAGAGATATGGCCAAAGTCAGGATGGCTGCTTACCAACAAAGGATAGCCAAGTCCTATAACGGGAATGTCCGTATCAGGAGGTTCCAAGTTGGAGACATGGTCCTAAGGAAAGTCTTTCAGAACACAAAGGAACTAAATGCAGGAAAATTTGCAGCTAAATGGGAAGGTCCTTACCTAATTGACGCAGAAGCTGGGAAAGGAGCATACACTCTCTCAACCTTGGACGGTGTAAGAATCCCGAGGAATTGGAATGCTGTCCACCTCAAGTTGTACATCATGTAAGTGACGAACTCATCAATTTTTGGTCTGAAGATCAGGTATGATACTATTAATTTTATTTTCATGTTATTTCAATTTAATTTATATGTTTCAAACTTTTACTGACTTAAGCATTGGAGGGGTGTTAGCTTACCTAACATGTTTCTGTTTTGCAAGATGAGACAATGCTAGCAACCTGTCCAACTCCGGTCAACCAAATGAAAGACATGTCAAGTATTCCAACGCATCAGGAACTGGTAATTTTCTACGTAATTCATTTTTAATTACTGCTTGTAGAGTCGGGTTTAAACCTAATTTATACTTCTCCTCAAGGGAATCTCCCCTCAAAAGGTTTAATGATTTACATCTTTCTCAAGATGTTAAGGTTACTTACACCTTCGCCTGGGCGCACGCTTTTCGTATTTTAGCTAAGGTGTAGGTGGGCCAATGTGTCAACTACATATTGATTACCTTCTTGCCCTTAGTTAAGATTATGGATCTAAGTTCAAATCATGGGTAGTGACATTAACATGTTACCAAACGAATATTGAAATGAAAAGCTAGACATCTTTTCCTTTTATTGGCATATTATTTTTGAAACATAAAGAAAACTTCATCAAATGTCCAAACAGACATTGGTAACCCCTAATATTTGGAATCAAAGAACGATTCCTTCAATCAAGAACAGCATCCTTGCCCTTATCCATCCTCCTTCCTTCCTGAGTTTCACCAACCTGCTCCAACCTATCCGCATTCCTAGAAACCACCTCACAAGGCTTTTCACGAACAATCCTTCTTAAAGCAACAAATTCCTCCTCTAAGTTTCAAGCTGAATGTTGACCAGCTTGATATTCTTTGATCATCTCAATTCTAGCCTCAAAAACGGATTTAGCAGCTTCAGCCACTAGTTCATCACGAAGGTTTTCCATCTCTTGTACATGTTTCTTTTTAATCTCATCCATCTCTTCCTTCAGCATATCAAAAGCTACTTTAAGGTCCGCCTCATATTCCTTTCTCTCTATAGTCAAAGCGACAACTTTATCCTTCCACCACTTTATCTCATTGACCATCCTTAACCGTAGTTATTGCCTAAGTCAAAATGTTTTTATCAAAACAAGATACAAGTTCGAAAATTGAAGAAGAAAGATGTACTTTACCTTGAACTAGCACATCTTCGTTAGAAGCAGCTTCTTCTACATCTTTTTTCCCTTGTCTTTTTCTCTTTATTCCCGATGTACTCCCAAGTTCCAACCTGGGTACAGGAGGCATATCTTCATCAGTTCTCCCTTTGGCAACTAAAGCCTTCGCAGCAAACCTGGGCTTTGAATGAACAACTGCAAAAACAGTGGTAAGCATCCTGATGCACATAAAGAGTCCAGGAGTAATGACCAAAGAAACTTACCGAATGACATTTTGTCCTTCGCGATTCTTCAACAAACAGAGGTTATTAGATGAAGTCTTCAACATCATTATCCCATATATATAGAAGACCTATCTTCTTTGGCAGATTCTGTGCTAATTCCTACCTCAATTTAAGCCTTAAACCATTCGTGAACCAAGCAGAACATTTCGCCTTCCAAGTTCAGCAACCAGGCGGTTAGAGATAGAATTTTTGAAATTCAAATTTATACCTTTGGATATTCCAAAAATTCAGGGGCAATTGGTCGGGGTTGAAAAACTACAGCAACATGTTACATCTTGATACCTCATCTTGTGGTAACAACTTGGCAGTACAACTCGATGGACTATCCGCTTTGTCTAGAATTATTGAAGGGCGACATTGTACGAACCATTTTCTGCAAGCTTTATAGACCAAGTCAAATAGAGTCTTCAACAACATTCATTCAGCAATGGATATGTTGACATCGTCTTTAACTTCCTGTGAGATTCCAGGCGCATGTTGAGGGATTGCATTTACTTAGTTGCTACCGTTATCACCATTCGTATTTAAATAACAAACACATGTATACACACACGCACATACTCAGTTAGCAATACACATTGTACTTACATTCTTTCTCTACCATCACAAGACTAATAAAATTTCATTGTTCCGAGGTTTTATGCCGGCGAACAAGTTGTTCAAGGGCTTTCCTCGTTAAATTTCTTGTCGTCACATCTTGAACTTACATTATCAAATTCCATTGTGCCCAGTTTTTTCCTTTGAAGTTGAATTGCTTGAATTCGATCGAAACAGTAACCAAGCGTGATGATTTTATCAGCTAGGGTTCTGCCCCCCAGGTGTTTGCCGCAAACACCTTCATGGACTTCGGCCAAGAGATTTTCAATTTCCTTGGGATAGACACACCTCAGCAGGGGCTTAGTGAAGGATCTTCTGTAGAGGACTCCGTTCATCACAGTGAACCTTACTGATTTTTTCTTGATAAGTTTAGCATGAGCTTCATCTTCCGGGAGTTGGCTCTTCTCGATGTAGTCCATGTAATCATCTATCCAACATCTCTCCTCTCCCTCTAGGAGCATTATTTATAACCTCTCATAAACGGGTTTTTCAGCAAAGACTACGTATGGTTTAGAGTTGGACTCGGTCACATCCATAGTTGTTAATTTAGATAGAACATCCGCAATTTGGTTGTCTTCCCTGCCTATCTGTCTGATTTCGAAGAACTCCAGCTTCTTTGTCATGTCTAGGACCAGATCCCTATACTTAGTAAGTATATGATTTTGCGTGTTATACTCTCCCTTCACTTGCTTGACTACGAGCTGAGAGTCGCAGAAAGCAGCAACTTTGGTTGCTCCATAAAAGGAGGCCAGCTCGATGCCAAATATCAGAGCTTCGTACTCGGCCAGGTTATTGGAGGCAGGGAACTTGAATCTAGTGATGTCTTGAATGGTGTGCTCTCCCTCAGGACTTGCTAGCACAACTCCAACTCCGCTTCTCTCCTTTGTGGCTGAACCATCAGTGTATAAGACCCAACAGTTGGATGGGAGCTAGATGGTTGATCCTTCTTCCTCCGGCGTTTTATGCTTATGGGAGGTGGGGTCGTGTTGACCCATGAAGGCGGTTTCGACCATGAAATCAACCAGAGGCTGTGCTAGGAGAGTCTTCCTTGGTTGGTACGTGATATCGAACTCCCACACCTTTGGTGACTCACAGGGCACATGGCAGCCATGCCACCTCCCTCTAGTCACCTTTCAATCACAAATCAAGGCCAAAAGACCAAAATAACCCTGGATTTCAGTCAAAGTCCGGTCGGACTCCCTGTGCAAATTTTCTGAAATTGCCAGCAAGCCCCTCAAAATTCCAAAATACCAAAAAACCCTGAAAAACAGTCTAAGTCCGTCCGGACTCTTACTGCAATTTTCACCTATAAATAGAAGTTGCTGTCAAAGCCAAAAAGAAGAAGAAATTTACTCCAAAAAGTCACTACCCCACGGCCCAAACTCAGTTTCACCCCTCCCGAGCTCCCGTTTTGTCTCGATTCGCGTGAAACTTCCGTATTTCGATCAAATACGCCCCTCGCCACTCCGAAACACCGTTTCAAACTACTTTTCGTGTCCCGTACACACCCCCGAGCCAAAGGAGTCGACCCTAGCCATAGGTATAACTCCCTCTCTCTAAATCTCTCATTTCGTCTCGGTTTACGCGCCAGTCGCTACAACCGTTTCGAACAACGTTATTGAAATGTAGACGCCTCCGTCTAACGGGGTCCAATACGTTTTAGCCCCTCGATCCTCTTCTCTTCCCGTAAGAGAAGTAATCACGGGTTAAAACGGCGTTCCGACCCCGTTCCGTTTACTTTTTACGTCATTTACCATTCCGGATCGATCGATCCGTTGATCGTCATTTACTTTCTGTCATTTACCATTTTCGAGCCGTTTTGGCTCGTTGATCGTCATTTACCATTCTGAGCCGTTTGGCTCGTTGATCGTCATTTACCATTCCGAGCCGTTTGGCTCGTCGATCGTCATTTACAATTCCGAGCCGTTTTGGCTCGTTGATCGTCATTTACAATTCCAGATCATTTGATTCCGTTGATACTGCTTTAAATACTGTCATTTACAAAGTCCGACCCGTTTGGATCGTGATAGTATTTACTTTTCAAAGTCCGACTCGCAACTCGATTCGTTGATTGCATATCATTTAATACGCATTTTTCCCGTAAAAATCGTTAACAATGTAATGCCCGGTTCAAAACCGGAGTTCGTCCTTCGAACTCTCTTTCAAAACGCGCGAAATGACGTTTGGCCTCCAAACGCTCATCTTCAAACTAAAAGCCGCCATTTGACACATAAAATCATTTAATACATTTTTTCCCGTAAAAATCGTTAACAATGACTCGCCCGATTCAAAACCGGAGTTCGTCCTTCGAACTCTCTTTCAAAAGCTCAAAATCGACGTTTGCCACGCAAACGCTCATTTCAAACTCAAAACGGATGGTTGGATGACTCTCCTTCTCCGGATAGAGACGAGATCTACGATTCCCGACTGTATGGCAGTATGATCACGTTCTGTGATGAAGACTTACCAAGAGATGCCTCGGGGCACAACGAAGCTCTGTACATCACTCTCAAGCTCAACACCATAACACTCCCCGGAGTATTGGTAGACAACGGATCAGCCGTTAACGTCCTCCCTCTCAGCATGATGCGAGCCCTCCGCATCAACGAAAGCCACCTGATTCCGTCAGCTCGGACTATCAAGGCCTACGACAGCACGTCTCGTCCCATCCTGGGGACGGTGACTCTGGAACTCTGGTTCGAAACCCAAATGGTGCCAGCAAAATTCCACGTGATGGACATTCCATCCAAATTCACAGCTCTTTTGGGACGCCCTTGGATGCATCACATGAAAGCCATAGCCTCCACTCTCCATCAGTGCGTTAAGTTCATTAACTGGCAGGGAGATCTTGAAGTCATCAGGGGGGACAGTTTCCTCATAGGAAACGAAGCCAAGATAATAGCCAAGCGAGCCCGCACCTGTGCACCGGGGCTACCTCCTTCAAATCAACCAAGGGACTACCGGGGCAAATCTCATCGAATCCCTCGAGTCCAGGAGATGCCAACTATGTAAACGTACTCGGCAAAGCGGACCACAAGCGATCCGATACATCAAGTTCAACTGTCGTTTCCAACATTTGGAGGCAGATTGGAAAGAAACACTGAACATTGCCATGATGCGGGCACGCAAACCCCCAGTTTCCAATCGGAGATTCGTCAGCATTCTTCAAACCAACTCTCTGGCCCCGCCAGGCGAAGAGATCTTCGTGATAAAGGTCAACATGCACCGTCATTCTCGGGATGAATGCATGGAAGTTGTATGGGATGTCCTCCAAGAGGAACTACCCGCTGCACCCCTCTTCTCCAATGAAGGGCATGATGTTTTCCTGGCAGATCCAGCAACGCACCCAGACGTGATACGTCCCTACGTTTGGGTTGAGTCGTCAGATGACGACGAATCAGGACTCTCCGGAGTCGAGGATGCGGCAGACCCGCGGGCAGATCTCTGCATTCACATGCTCAGTTTCGAGGACGGCACCGGTTCTTATCAGGTCACCTATGACCAAGGCTCCAATACCATGGAAATTTTTAAGCTCAACTGTAAGTACCCAAATCTGGCTCATGCCTTCCGGTTAAATTTCCCGGCAATTTCGGTAAGTTTCCCGATAATTCCCCGGACCTTCCTAGTGTTCCGGAAATATTCCGGAACTGTTCCAAATTGATTAAAGGCTGAAAGGGAGCCTTCCCAATTAAGAAACACGTTTTTCTTAATTGGGAGGAGGCTTCTAGAATTTGCCACCTTGCATGGTTCTAGAAATGCTGAGTCACAAGGGATAATGCCGCACGGCTGCATTAGCTCGAGGTCCCTAGCCGCACGGCTTCATTGGCGATTTCCAGACTGCCTATAAATAGAGCCCTCCTCTACCCATTTTACATACGAAAAATCACCCACAAATACTCATAATACGTGAAGAAACCTCCCAAGAACAACTGGAAGTTCAAGAAGGTGAAGAAGAAGCTCAAGAAGTCATCTCCCTCCTCCTTGAAGGCCCAAGATCAATCCTCTCCTCCTAGCTTCATCCAAAGAAGAAAAGGAAGCCATTGGTAACCTCGCACGCCCTAACCTTGCATCTTAATTGCTCTATAATTGCTCATTGCATTGCTTTTATCTTGCTTGGGACTTGGTAGATTAAAGATCATATCTTTATATTCCCCCTTCCCCTTTGCATGCATTAGGCACCATTTGCCATTAAAAATGTAGTCTTTATCCATAAAGGTGCATCCTTTGCACCTAAAACCCCTATTTTCCAATAAAAAGGTCATCTTTATGCATCCTTTGCATATAAAAATCAAATCTTTTCAATAAAAATGCATCCTTTGCATTCAAAATCCCTTTTCCAAGCATCATTTGCTTTAAAGATCCTATCTTTACCATAAACTAGCATCCTATGCTTTTCAAAATGCAATCTTTATGCATCCTTTGCATATTGAATTCCAATTTCTTCATAAAAATGCATCATTTGCATAAAAATTGTGTCTTTATGCATCCTTTGCAATAAAGATCATTTCTTTAAATCAAATGCATCCTTTGCAACCCAAAAATATCATCTTTTCATTAAAAATGTCATTTTTACATGCATTCCCCCATTCCCCCATTAGCAACCTCGGAACGGACCGGTGTAAAAGATCCTATCTTTACATCGTTCCTTCCATAAATGTTTCATAATCTCTTTAGAAAGGGACACCTTTGAACCCTATATCTCCGATTATCACTTAAGATGAGTATGAAGCATCTATACGAGCTCGACCGTCTTAAAGTGTAGGATTGATGGGCTAAGGACCCTCCTTTTCTAAAGAACCTCATCTTTGACTATAAAGAGGGTCATTCTCTCGATCACGCAAGCCCCGATGTCCAAAAATGCGATGATCACAAGTCCAAGATGAGGACGGGATCATAATCCTGAATACATAAAATCCAAGAAATCCCGAGCGACAACCAACAAATGGTTTGTACGTCCGGAAGACGACTTGGGAAATTCCCTTCCCTTTATTTTCAAACACATGCACACAAGAAAGCACGCAAGCAAGCACGATTAATGGGATCTTGGGAGACTTGCTCCGGCAAGGCACCTTGGGTGAACGACGATCCGTTCTTCCCAAGGGGTAACTTAACCTCCGAACCCATAAAACCTTTTTTTCAAAGTTTTGAGGTAATCAAAATGGCGTGGCGACTCCGTTTTTCAAATTAAACCGGATGTCTTCAAACTCGCGTGAATCCAACAAACAAAAAAATTTGGGCACACATTCACAGTTTGGCGACTCCGCTGGGGAAATCCCAAAGGAGAAAAGCTTTATTTTCAAAACAAAAAAATCGATACTCGATATATAGGTGGAAACCACTTGCCCTTCCTGTATACTCCCTGATGTGGGAGTTGGGATAACCGGTGGTTTAACAATCCCACGTACCAGTATCCCTTTTCGAAAAAAAAAAAAGTTTTTGAAAAAAAAAAAAAAGAGAAAGCTTTTCCCTTTAAGCGGGTTAGACTCCCGTCGCCGATTTCATTAATCGTGCTTGCTTTCTTTACCTTGCATTGCATCATTTGCATCTTGGAATCTGTGCATACTTTGAAACGGGAAACAACCCGAAAAATAGCAAAAGGAGTGGAACCTGGAAAATTGATCCATGCAGCCGCACGGCTCAATCCTCCTTGGATTCTCGACCGGCGACCTCAGCTGGCAATTCCACCAGAAAATCATGGTTAACTGGGCAGCCCCTAGCAGCTTGGGGCTACTCACTCCATGACCGATCGGGGCTCCTTAAAATTTACGTGCTTACGTGTTGCATTTTCCCCGTCCCGAAAATCATTCCTTTAAAACACATTTTGAAAATCTCTCGTTTTAACTCAAAAAGGAACATTTTTAGGAGACCGCACACTACGCGCACTCCGATATATCCCGTACACTTTGCACGCACGTCCTTCAAACCCGAGGGTGGTTCCACTCGCAGCCACGGACAGCCTTACGATGCTCCCGGCGCGCACGGAATCATCCCAACCTCCCCACGGGCAAACAAATCGACTAATGCACACCCGTGTCACACGTTTCAAAAACCGTGACTTTTTGGTTGGTTTTTGGTCTAGTCCGTGTCATATAGCCCAGTTGCATACCCTCGCAAAGGTCAAGCCTTAGTTCATAACGGAGGAGGAACTCTGCCAAAATTCCGACAAGGAAAAATTGGCGAGATCTCGACTCCGACATTGACTATTGACCTTGACCTGCACGGAATGCGTAAGAGTCAAGACCGAGTCTTTGCCAACAAATCAAAAGATCTTTCGCTCAAAGCGAAGCTCTGCCAAAATTCCGACAAGGAAAAATTGGCAAGATCTTGACCCGACATTGACTTCGATTCTAACTCACGCCCGGCGTATGCAACGAAGTTCAATGTGACACTGTGTCATCCGGATTTTGCCGCCCGACCCATGCCTATTATCTTCTGACATTACCGAAAGTCAAAACGTCATTCGCTCAAGCGAAATTTCGCCAAAATCCTATCAAGGCGTAAAGACGAGACTTTCTCGGTATTGCCTTGACTATAATCCGCATCGTCGTGCGTTGAAAGTTCCTATGACCCGCTAGACCCGTTAGGAGCGTTCTTTACTCTTCTGGCCGGTGGGATCCGCATGCCCTATAGACCTCGCCCGGGCCGCCCACCCCGGGAGGTCGAAATACAGGTGGAATACGAGGGGCTTATAGACGTAGTGACGGAACCCACCGATCCAGATCTAGAGTAGTTACGAAAAAGAAGGGCAAACCCCTTTTCCAACCAAATAGATATTAATAAAAGACACTGTTTTTAAGTAAACTCGGAAGATTCTAATTTGCATATTGCCCGAGCCTTCACCTAAACACCTACCCCGAGTCTAAAACCTTTCCTATCCCTTTCCCGCTAGCCGAGAAAGAAGTGGGTGAGAACACCGGGTCGCCGACTTGTTAGCGCAGAATTCTCGTACAGCCGCGTAATCCTCGCCTTGGTCACCCCAGAGTCGAATGTCCGATTCAACAGAGAACAAAGACCTTTGGTTTGGGTAACCAGATGACTAGGGAAGAAAAGCTAGCCTATAGCCAATGCCCTCCCCATCCTCATATAATCCATTGCCAAAGATCGTCCCTTTTCCCTCATCCCGAGCCGTCAGTGGTCCCGATACCCTCAGCCACTTCAGATCCCCCGTGGACTCTTTCCCTCCTTTCACCTCTAATCCAAATCTCTTTACCCCGGAATCCCAGCACTCACCCCGACCTCTCTAATTTCGTCAACGCTCGTGAATTTGCCTATCTCTCGCATAATGGTAGTGAAGAATCGCCTAAACGAGAATAGGAATGGATGGATTTACAAAGTGATGATGACAAGCTCAAGAGAAGGAATGGACTTGGAGTCGCAGAAGTGAAACCTAAAGGGCAAGATGAGGTAGAAAACCACGCACTGGAATAGGGGATGAAATCACTTCAAAGTGTATTTGCACTGTGCGAAGGCTCGGAAAAGGAAAAGGATGCTAGCTTAGATGAGGCAAGATATGAGTCCTACATCTTAGAGTTCAATACTCCTTACAAAGACTTGGTCGGTGAATGGAGGGATTTAATTGAAGCCCTAGCCGAAAGAGGAAAGTGGGCTCCACCCACCGATCCGGAAAACATAAGCGTCGGCGAAGCCAAACTCTCATCGTGAGAGTAGACTCGTTACGGTGTTAGTAGTCACTCCCGAGACCTTGTCAAGAAGAGTGTATGGATGCCCCGGAAAGAGTCTTAAGTCTCGAGGCGACCCAGCCCCCTTTATGTCCCGTGACGACAACGATGTTTTCTTGGTAATTCCCAAGTCGAGGAGGAGTCCAAGATACCTCTTATATGGCGTCAAGTATCCCGACCGCTTTTGCCCTCATTGGTCATCAAAGTCAAGACGAAAGTTCCCACGGGAGTTACCGTAGTGATACCGATGAAGATACGCTTGAAGTATCGGAAGGAACAGTAGAGGAGTGGTTAGCCCGAAACCAAAAGCTCGTAAAACCTTCCCGACAGTGAAGAACGTAAACCCACCATAAGGTTTGACCCCGCGTAAATTCTTATTGATGATGGAATTTCCCACTTTCGAAAATGTTTGGCCAACGTCAAAGATGCCGTCGAAGGCCGACCCCTAGTGGAGAGAAGGGACATGCTTGATGTGCTGACGAGGAATGTGATCCCACTTTGTTGAAAAAATTGTTGGCCCGGATGAGAAGGCCATTCGCCGTGCTCCAAAACCCGAAGGTGATAACTCCCGTTGCATGTTGACTTTGAAAAGTCCGAATGAGACCGTGAAGGCTCTAAACGGAGAAGGTAAAGCCGAAACCACCAACCGCTAAGCCAATCGTAGAGTCGAACCTTGAGAAGGTCGAAAGCCGTTAACTTGGGATCGGGTTCGAGAAGCACCTATGCCTCCAAAGAGAGCGCCGTTAATCGATTAATCGCCAGAAATTGGCCATACGCCAAAGAAGAGCCCGCTCTCGACTTTGAAAGAGCTAACGTAATCCTCCAAAGAGGAATAATGACTTGGGAAAATCTAATGTCTATATGATGACTCGGTCCCGACAGATGAGTATTGAGTGCACTTAAGGGTGACAAAAGGAATGTCGTCTCTGAGCCAAAGGCGTATAAGAGGCCTTATAAGCCGAAGTAGAAAAACCGGACTCGACAAAGAGGATCCAAAGTGTTGACTCGCTAAAGTGTACCCAAGCCAATATCTCCTTGTGGTCCCCGTTAACCTCTTCATACCCTCATAAGTTAAAGCTAGAAGAAAGTTTGGCCAAGACCATGGTGCCCATAGATGTCACCCTGCACGAGGTCGTCCAAATGATTGGAAGTATCCATTATGGAAACATCATTACCTTCACCGACTTGGACCTCGCCAAAGTATGGGGCTAGTCATAACGAACCTCTTTACATCACAGTCCAGTTAGAAGAGCGTCGATTGCCACGGGTATTAGTCGATGGAGGGTCTCGCAATGAATGTCTTGCCGCCCAAGATGATGGACTTATTGGACTTGAAGCCAACCGATTTGAAGCCTTCTAGTCGACTATTAAAGCCTTTGACTCCACCGCACGGCCGGGCTTGGGGATTGCTACTCTCAAGCCGTGGTTCGGAACGTTGATTTTCAAGTGATTGATATTTCGATTTCATTTATCGCTCTACTGGGACGGCCCCGGATCCATCGATAAATGGGGTAGCCTCTACTTTGCACCAAATAAGGGCCAAATTTCATAATGATGGTACTATCACCACCATTTACTGAGACAAAGGTCACGGTAGAAGGAACCAAAGAATGGAGAAATCCCGATATTGGAAATCAAACATGATGACGAAGGGTTGGCATTGACATTCTCTCGTAGCTCCTTCCAAAGCACAAGTGTGTTGCACCGACCTCACCACTACTTCCGATAAAATCCCTCCCGCCATGAGAATGATGAGAAAATGGGTTATCTTCGGGACTTGGATTGGGTAGAAGACTTCAGTGGTCGCAATACCATCATCGATGTAAAGGAACAGACTACCGTATACGGCTTGGGGTACAAACCGAATGGCATAAAAGCTAAAGGGGTCCACTTCATCCCTACAGCTTATCCCTAACCCATTACTTTACAAAAGGCGGGACACAATACGATAAAAATGATCATCGATCTCCTTGCGTTAAAACCCTTCTTGAAAATCTTGAGAAAATGAGGGGAAAGCCACCAATCCTATTCGAAGAATGTTCCTTGACTTGCCGTACATTCCCGGGGCTACCACTACCGTTCGTAACGAGTATGTCTTTAAAGGGAACTCAGACAGCCAAAGAGTCAAGATCCAGGGTAATGGACTTCTCTCGCTCGAGTTAGCTCTTCCGAAGATCAGCCCGATAGAAGCCGCCAATAGTGAAGACAGTGAGTGGGCTTGCTACGCTTGTTTGATGAAGAAGCTACAGTATCCTGCATTTGATCGACTTCACTCAGATGATGAGATAGTTGCCGTAATTGGAGACGGTGGTGAAAATCCTTTTCGATCCCCGCACTTTGGTAACTAAGACAGAGATGCCATTGAAGAATTGGGAGACGTTCAGACCGATAGCCAGCCCGACAAGAAATGATCGCGGAGCTTGGATTGGTACCCCGTCCTTCTCAACCTGGGCCGTGTCAAACACCCCGTTGTCCATACAGCTGAGTCAGAATCTTTGAATTCCAGTCCTCCGAGTCATCCGAAGGCCTCACGCCCGAGGACTATCAAAATGTAATCGATGTCATCTTTCCCCTTATTTTGAATGAAATGACAGATCTTTCGAGTATCCTCTTATTGCCAACTTAACAAATGATAAATTAACTCAAAACTTAACAACAGCTTAATAATGAATCATTTGAACAAGATGCAAACACACTAAATGAACAATATATTAAAGAAATCTTTAAGCAGTTTCGTAGAAAGAGGAAAACCGGGCCCAAGCCGCCGAGGAGGTTTTGACAAGTGTGAACTTGGGTACCGTCGAGGAACCTAAAGAGACACAGATCGGAAACTTCTTCCGTGGGGTCAACGGGACGCATCGATCGATCTCGCTTCGCAGAATACGTCGACGTGTTTGCATGGTCATACAGTGGATATGCCGGCTAGACAGCTCGATAGTAGAGCACGTAATCCCTCTAGCACCGCATGCTAAGCCGCAGCGTAAACCGAGGAAGATCAAGCCGAATGGTCTCTACAGTCAAAGAAGAAATTGAGAAGCTACCAAGGGTAGGATTCATCGTAGTCATTGAATATCCGACATGGTTATCCAATATTGTGACCGTCACCAAGGCCAACGGGAAGGTGCGCGCCGTGTGGATTTCCGAGATCCGAACAAGGCCATCCCCAAGGACGATTACCCTTTGCCAAACATAGACATCCTAGTGGACTCAATCGCTAACTACGAAGTCAAATCCTTCGTTGATGGCTTTGCAGATACAACTGCATCAAGATGGCCGAGGAAGACCAAGAAAAGAGCCTTCACCACACCGTGGGAACTTATCATATACAGCTGATGCCATTTGGGCTTAAGAACGCCGGGGCTACTTACCAAAGGGCAGCGACCGCGCTTTTTCATGACATGATCCACAAGGAGATTGAGGTCTACGTAGACGACATGATAATCCACTCCAAAGGCGATGACGGACAACACTTTGTTGACCTGCGGAAGTTCTTCGAGAGGCCGAGACAACATTCCATGAGACTAAACCCCGCCAAATGCACCTTCGGAGTGACAAGGGGAAAAGTGCTTCGGGTATATGGTCACGGAGCGAGGTATTGAAGCCGACCCCAAAAGATCAAAGCCATTATGGATATGAGGCCACCTCGACCTGCATGTAAGTCAAGAGCTTTATGGGAAAACCGCAAGACATCACCGTTTCAGCCAATCGCTGACCACTATGTGCGAGCCCATCTTCAAGCTCATGAAGAAGAACGTAGACACGTAATGGACCGAAGAATGCCAGATGCTTTTGACCAGATCAAGGCATACTTGGTACATCCTCCAAGTGCTATGCCCCCACATAGACGTAAACCTCTTCTCGCTCTATCTCACCGTCACCGATACGGCAGCTTGGGGCTATGCTTGCTCAGAGAAGAAAGACTCTCGGGTAGAGAATGCCATTTACTTTGTCACCGGAAGTCGCAGTGGAAGTGAGCTCAATTACTCAAAGATGTGAAAAGACTCCAGGATCGGTCCGGGTAGTCGGCAAGTTAAAGCATTATATGCAAGCCCACCCCGTGAATTTGGTCTCAAAAATGGACCCCATCAAGTATATATTTGATAAACCTTCCCTCTCGATGCGTCTAGCAAAGTGGTCCTTCTTCTTAGCGTAGTACGACATCAACTATGTGACCGTAAAGGCCATCAAGGGTCAAGCGTTGTCGACCACCCGGCAAACTTCCCAAGAATGAGGACAGAGGGCCCGAACCCCAATTCCTGCATGAAGGGATCTTTGCAATGAGCTCGAAAACCGATGGCAATTATTCTTTGACTGAGCCGCTAACAAAAGAGGAAATGGCGTCGGGATGCTACCGGGTCGATCCGAAAGATGAGCATACACCCATAGCCCTCAAGTTGAACTTCCCCGCCACAAACAATGTTGCCGAGTACGAAGCCTCGCATTGCCGGGGAAGCCGCCTTAGAAAGGAACGTCAAGGAGCTAGAAGTTTACTGAGACTCGCCCCGATCATCAACCAGGTTTCCAACAAATGGAAGATCGTGGACCCTAATCATGCAGCGGTATCATGCCCATATGGAGGAGTTGGATCGGACAGCTGTAGAAGTGACCTTCCACTACTTGCCAAGGGAAAAGAACATATTGCAGATGCCTTAGCTACTCTAGCCTCATTGGTAGAGATCCCCGAGGGAAAAGCCATAAAACCCTTCCGAGTGGGTAGAAGAGAAGCCCCAGCCTTCTGTTGTGAAGTAGACCTGGGACCCGAGCCTATAAAGGAACCCTGGTACAATCAAATTTACCAGTTCCTCAAAGATGGAGAGTCAGCTTTCAGAGACGAAGAAGGTAGACCAAAAGAAGGAGTCAGAGCCAAAAGCTAACAAGCTTTGAAAAGGTTGGCCTCCCATTATGTCATTCTAGGAGGCAACATGTACAAGAAGCGGTACCAAGGACCACTCCTCTTGTGCGTCACTCAAGAAAGGGCCAAAGAGTTGATGACTGAAGTCCACAATGGTCCCCGCGGTCCTCATATGAATGCCGAGCCCCGATGCAAGTAATCCTCGAATGGGTTACTACCGGATTTCCATGGAAACAGATCGTGTCCAAAGACGTCCGAGCATGCGACAAGTGCCGCCGGTTTGCCAACCTCAACCATCTCCCGCCTCACGACCTGCATCGCATGACGACTCCTTGGCCGTTTGCAACTTGGGGTATTGACGTGATAGGGAAAATAGCCCCGGCAGGAAGCAATGGGCATGAATTTGTGCTAGTAGCCATCGAATACTTTACCAAGTGGGTAGAGGCCAAGTCCTACAAGGTCCTCACTTCCAAGAAGGTTGCCCAATTCATCAAAGAAAACATAATGTGCAGATATGGGGTGCCCAACGAGAGCATTTCCGATAATGGGTCGCACTTTGAAGGGGACTGCGATAGGTTGCCGTCGAATTCGTAATCACTGCCACAAGTCGTCTCCATACGCACTCGACTAATGGAGCCGTGGAAGCCGCTAATAAGACGCTCGAACGGATCATCCGGAAAATGGCCACCCGTGGTCGTGATTGGCCCGAAAAGCCGCACTTGGCACTCGGGGCTGCGTAACGTCTCGTCGAATAGCTACAGGAGAAACTCCTTTGCCCTAACCTACTGGATGGAAGCAAAGGTTACCAGTGGAGTTGGAAATCCCGTCATTAAGGGTCCTCCCGGAAAACAAAGTGTCAATAAAGTAGAATGGTTGCGCAGCTCGGCACGATGAGTTGGCCCCGCTGATGAGAGAAGGCTAAAAGCCATGGAACACACCCGAGCCTACTGAGGCGAACGGCCGCAGCGTTTGACAAAAAGGTCAAGGCCGTAGACATCAAAGAGGGTGACTTAGTGTTGAAAGCGAAGCTCCCTACCGCAGACAACCCCCGGGAAAATGGGAACCCATTTGGATCGGCCCTTATGTGGTGCGTAAGATACTATCGGGAGGAGCCATGAAGCTTGCACTGACGGCAATCCCTTTGTCCACCCAAATAACGGTGATAAGCTCAAGATACTATGTCTAAAAGAAAATAAAAAATATATATAAAAAATGTGCAAAAAGAGTAATACCCACTAGGCCGAAAACCCCAAAAAGGGCGGTCTAGGCAAAAGACAGGTTGCACATAAAAAAAAAAGAAAAAAATCTTAGTGCAAAAAGAGTAATGCCCAATAGGCCGAAAACCCCAAAAAGGGCGGTCTAGGCAAAAACAGGCCGCACATGAAAAAAAAAAAGTTCACCAGAATGAACTACGAAGACCTGAGCCCCTTAGTCTTTCTTGTAAAAGGGAAACGTAGGCAGCCATATATGGTTCGGTCTAAACAATAAAAAGGACAATCAAGCTTCCATGAAGTGTGTCCTAAACAATAAAGGGTATTTCGCCATAAAACGGGTCCCAATCAATAAGACATTTGAATTTCCATGAAATGTGTCTTGATTAATTTCTAAGATAATATTTCTTGTTCATTACAAGTTAAAAACTTCTTGATGAGTTCAAGCACGGTCTACTCTTGACTCGCTAACCTCGCTACAAAGATCTAAAATACAAAAATGCCTAAATAAACTAATGTGTTTGCAAAATGGCAATAAGTGGAATCCTAAGAAAAGATCTCGTCGCCGTCATTCGCTGAGTCTTCTTTAGTCTTTTTCCCTTTACCTCGACCCCGTCGAGTTTTCTTTCTTTTCTTTTCTATAAGGTCGGTATCCCTTATCCCGATCTCCGGTATCCTCACTGGAGCCTCTATCAAACCCGTGTCAATAAGTGCCCTCTCTACACGAGCACGAGTCCGCACTTCCTCCCTCCGAGCCTCGCCAAAGGAGCGACCTCGACAATCTCTTGTATCGAGCCTCCATATCTCCGATTAGGTCACCCGACCGGTTATGGCGACTCGCCTTAGCCTCGCCTCCTCGTAGTCCTACTCGAGTCAGCCGGCCCCCAATAAAGCCTCGACGTCTCTCCCCTGCAATGACCCGAGCCGCTCCCATTTCCCTCTCGTACTACCCAAGTAGACAGGGTCAAGATGGTGCTCTTCCCGCTCCCGAAGATAGCCCCGGGTGGGAAAGCAAAGATATGTCCAAGCCCTCGAGAAGAATGAGAAGCCGGGCCGGATCTCTCATGTCCAATGGCACCACCTCCATGGTCCTGATGTCCTCCCAATCGCTCAATGGCTCCCGTAATGCCCCAAACCGCCCGGATACCAAGCAGGAATGTAGAAGGATGACCAGCAGAACCCCGGAACCCTCACAAAGATAAGACTCCCGAAATATCCTCCCGGGTCTCGCAATCTCCAAAGGAGGTATCCACCAACGGATGTCCGAAGTGGATAGCCTAGCCATCGTCGCCTCCCGCCTACCCCGGGTCCCGTTGCCTCTGCACCTCTCCGAGAAATCACCCAAGGGCACCGAGTCGGCAAAGCCCCGGCAAAGCCCCGAGCCTCTCCCCGCAGCCCACAAAGTCAAGACAACCGGACTCCTGCACCTCATGAAATGGTCTCCCTAGCCATCCTGTCAATGCCATGAAGGGTCTCACCCAAAACCAATGGGACAATGTCCTTCCCACCCGCAGCCTCGACCATGTCCAAGAGACCGCCATGACAGATCCCCACGGACTCGCCGGTGAACAGAGCGTAAAATATGCAGAGAATGAAGGCATCCATAGCCACCGTGGTCACAGCCATAGCCGGAGACCCAAACCCGCCCGGGATATCGTAAAGGTCAATCCTATCCGGCTATCATCATCCCCTCAGCCTCTTCCGTAGAAATCTGCGTAAAAGATGCAAGCTTTACCGCCACCGGCACGTCTCCGATCGCCGGAATAGATATAGCCTCAATCTCGGAACCCCAATCAAGGCTCGAAAGTCTTCATACGTTGGGACGATCTCATTGTAAGAAAAGCAAGAAACATGTCTCCTGACGTCCCAAAACCTTGCCGCGCTCTCAAAAGATCCCAATCAAAGTGAGATCCCTCAAATGCCATAAAGACTTGATCTTGAAGGAAGAATCAAGTAGCCCCTTGTGAGATTGAAAGTTGTGCTTCACCCAAGATTGAAGATCGGACGTAAAACGGTCTCGCTTCCCTTTGCAACTGACGGGCTTCTCCATCGCAAAATGACCAAAGATGGTGTCTTTAAGTCCAAAATGTGCTCGGGAACAATTGGGACAAGTCTAGAGTGAAAATGAAATGAAATGGCCAAGCCTTGCTTTTATTCGTAAAATAACCAGCTCGTACGTAACCGTGAGCCGCACGGCTTCATTTGCCCTCAGACCAAACCGCACGGCTACATTAGCCATCTCAGAGAAATTTGCAGCAACCAAGTTGCTGCCCCAAAGGGAGTTTTCACCCCACTTTTTCAACCAAAACCCGTACAAAAACATGTCCAAGTCATTCAAGCATTTATATACCATTATAAATCATTTTGGCCCGCTTTCCCCCAATTCCAAGCAAAAAGCTGCCCCGAGGCTCGGATAATATGCAAATTTAAAAAGCATAAATTAGAAAAGTAAATAAAACATTACTACAATGTCTTCGCCCCATCGGCGTCCAAATAAAGCAAAAAAATAAACAAAGTGTGCATCAAATCGTGTTCATTGTTTGTTTTGTTCCTAATTCCATTCTAGAAACCTCCTAGGCCTCCGATTCTTCCTCTTCTTCATCGCTGCTCAGCCCGTAGACGCCAGCCTCCCTCATCAAGTCCTCCTGGTCGCTCACATCAGACAAATGGACATTATCGTGCCCGTACTCACCACCGCTCCAGATGTCGCATTGGGTCCCCGCCCCGAGGCATGGCACCGGGAAGAGTACTCCGAGGCCGATGAGGTAGACGCCGTGCCCCGACATGCCGTCTCTTGCGCCCGGCTCCGTGCATCCGCCGCCGCCTTTGAAGCGCAGCCGCCTTCCTCGAAGAGACCGGCACATGTCCTTCCAGCCCCTATTCCGCCCGACTCACCTATCATAAGTGCGAGCCGGAACTCCGAGAAAAAGAAGAGAAAAATCTCAAAAAATCTCGTAAAATCTCGTAATTGCAAAAAGCAAAGAAAGCCGAAAAAGGGAAAGACTCTAAAAGTATACTTACAAAGGTTGTCAAAGGCAGTGGTATACCGGGGCTCCTAGCTGTCGTGGACAGAATCCTCATCCTCCTCGGAACTCCATGGACCACATAGGACAGGTGCGCGGGAGGGATCGGCGGGTCAAGAGGCTCATCCTCCCCATACCCCGAGTGACCGCCGCCTTCACTAGCTTCGTGGCGTCCTCGCCGCCGCTCCACAAACACAGCGTAGGGGTATCCATGTCAGTACTCCTCGCCGCCACGCCGCCCGGTACCTAGCAATCTCATCCTCCGGCCAATCCTCGGGCCGCAGATCCGTGGCCGGAGGATCCCGAGGAGTAATGGCGTCCAATGGAGGGACATGGCTACGCCGCTCGAGAAACGGTCCCCAAATATATGACATCACATGTCGCCCCAGAAGCCATCTCCTCTCGCCTCGTCGCCTCAATGGCCTCTCCCAAGAAGATCTCCTGATACCGCCCCAAGGGTAGAAGTCCACTCCGTCGTGCCCATCCCCGTTGATGACCGGCCTCACCATCTTGTAATCAAAAGTGATCCGGGTCTTTCCCGTGAACTTATCCCTCGCATCTCCTCCAATGACCATAGCAGGGAAGATGGTGATATCACTCTGTTGGTTCCACGGAAAGAACCTGATCACCTCACGTAACTGCACCCGCATGTTCAAAACATCAAAAGGGTCATTTCTCTCTCATAAAAGTCTCAAGACAAGAAAAGAAAGAGAAAAGAAAAGGAGACTACCTCAAGGGCAAATGAAAAGCAATCCATGGAGGCAAACTCTTGTTCCGGCTATGCATCCAAGGAGAAGTACAACTCGCCAATCCGGCCTCGCCCCACGAGACCGTCCCAATCCCATTCACATCCTCCGTAGAGTCGAGGAGGCAAGTCATGGCCGCCGTCCTGCACTAGCAAAAATGGTGACCGACAAAGATCAACCACACAAAGGCTCTAGCTACCGCCGGGGGCCACATCACTAACGGCAAAGTCCCGTATGCAGCTTCGGGATCGCCACCTCGACATTCCGTGTCTCCATACCTAGCCCCTTGGGAATCACTCAACCCGACCAAATCTCCGAACTCCTCCGCCGTGATATGGTCTCTCCAAGTCACGGGCCTCCCGTGAACCGTAGACCGCTGATAGCCGTGAAATCAGCCGGGATTCACCGTCAACTCTCCCCACTCGATGGAAGCTATGAGTGCTATCCTACCAAAACTCGCATAGGGCCTCGGACCAAGCCCTTGCTCTTCGAGGTGATATGGATCCCCCGCCGATAGCCTCGATGAATAAATCTAGGACGGTAGCCCGCACTAGCCGCTTGGGATTCACCCCATTCTTCTCGAAATCCGGCATCCTCTCGCCAAAGCCCGACCGCTATCTCGTATGGTCCTCTAGACTTGTTCTCCCGTAGACAAGCACAACAAAGAAGTGTGTCACCCTTCATCATTTTCAAAAGCATGCATATATTCAAAAAGTGCACATGTTTTCAAAAGAAAAGCATTCACAAAAGTTTTTCTAGCATCATTTGCATCAAAAAGCGTCTTTCATCACTTGAAACTTGTTATGTCAAGTCCCATTACTTTCCTAAAGCACAAAATCACAATTTTCACAATTCTTTGCACATAAGCATTATTCTTTCAAAAATGGCATGCATGAATCCTTTTCATCTTCCAAAAATCTTGTTTCTCATTGATAATCAAAATTTTGACTTAGTTCTAGCACATGCAAGAACTCCGTCTCACTTTAGACAATTATCATTCTTACTTTATTTTCGAGAAAAAAGTGGGTCATTCCCATTATTTTTGTCAAATAAATTGCACATGCATGTTCTTAGCCTCATAGGTTAATCGTCAATGTCTCAAAATCATTCAAAAACCCTAGGAAAATCCTAGAAAATTCCTAAAATTCGGGTCAAGCCCTAAATCAATGAAAATTCAATCAAAATCGACGGAATCGAGCCAAATAAGAACGCTTACCCCAACCGGACGCGGGTTCGTCGATTTATGCTCTCTTCTCCCCGGGTAAAGCTTCGACGGAGGCTTAAGAAAGTCATACTTTCTTTCCGTTCGAACGAGTTCTTTCCTCCTCCTTCTCGCAGCCGCGGAGATGTTCCTTCTTGCTTGCCTCGGTATAGGATTTCCCTCCGGATCCATTCCAATCGACAGAAGCAAAGGAAATTGAAGAATTTTGCAGAAATTCTCTCCCTCTTCTCTCTCTTCCTCGGCAGCTCTTGGGCGGCAATAATGTCCAATGCCCGTTCAAATCTGTTTTAAATAATCTGAAAAAATGTACTTCTAGCCGTACGGCTTCTTTTTCTCCATCTCATGCCGGGCGACCTCATTCGCTCTGAGCAGAAAATTACAATCCTGCCCCTGGACTTTCCACTTGGGCCTACAATTCCCGTTATCCTTTAACTGAGATAACGTCCTTTTCAGAAGATGTCCCTCATCTCCTAAGCAATTAAGCTTTTTCCCGCCGCTCCGTTAATTCCGTTATAACGGGATAACGCTAGGTGACAACCTCCGAATTGTCAAAACTCTAAACTTAGCTTACCTCTATCCCGGATAGCGACGTATGCTAAGTTCTCTAAACTTAAGCTACCTCTATCCCGAATAGTGACGTACGCTCAAGTTCCTCTAAACTTAAGCTACCTCTATCCCGGATAGTGACGTATGCTCGAGTTCCTCTTAACTTAAGCTACCTCTATCCCGGATAGTGATGTATGCTAAGTCTTCTAAATTTAAGCTACCTCTATCCCGGATAGTGACGTATGCTCGAGTTCCTCTTAACTTAAGCTACCTCTATCCCGAATAGTGAAGTATGCTTAAGTTCTCTCAACTTTAGCTACCTCTATCTCCTCGATAGTGACGTAAGCTCTAGTTTCCTCAGGTGACAGCCTCCATTAATTGTCAATCAGGTGACAATTGTCAATCAGGTGACAACCTCCATTAATTGTCAAAACCTTCAAGGATCCTAGACTTCGTTCCTAACTATCTAGTGATGCTTGAACTACGATCAAGGCTTGATTCCTCCGGGATACATAGGTAGCCTTTCATAAAAGGTCCAGCCATCCGACCGCAGTGGTCACCCTATTCCATCATCGCTCCTCAGTGGTGAGGCAGCCTTTCATAAAGGTCCAGCCATCCGACCACTTTGGTCACCCTGTTCCTTCGTCACTCATCAGTGATGAAGTAACCCCTCATAGAGGTTCAGATATCTGACCACATCGGTCACTCCTAGTATATCCCCAGTAGGATCAACTGCTTGACCTCTTAGGTCATTTTCTCTTTTACTTCCCCAGCAAGAAGAGACCGCTTTCTCTTCTCCATTCCCAGGATCTATTCCGAACTACGGCCTGGCTTGATTCCCACTCGGGATACGTAGGTAGCCTTTCAGAGGTTCAGCCACTCGACCACTTCGGTCTCTTAATCCGTCTCGGCATTCGCCAGATCGGATCCTTTTCTATCGACAACCCCACTTGCCTTGCAAGTGACGTTGCCGAGGGCTTCGTAAGTACCCAAATCCGCTCATGCCTTCCTGCTAAATTTCCGGCAATTTCGTATGTTTTCCGGTAATTCCCTGACCTTCCTAGTGTTCCGGAAATATTCGGAACTGCTCCAAATTGATTAAAGGTCGAAAGGAGCCTTCCCAATTAAGAAACACGTTTTTCTTAATTGGGAGGAGGCTTCTAGAATTTGCCACCTTGCATGGTTCTAGAAATGCCGAGTCACAAGGGATAATGCCGCACGATCGCATTAGCTCGAGGTCTCTAGCCGCACGGCTTCATTGGCGATTTCCAGATCGCCTATAAATAGAGCCCTCCTCTACCCATTTTACATACGAAAAATCACCCACAAATACTCATAATACGTGAAGAAACCTCCCAAGAACAACTGGAAGTTCAAGAAGGTGAAGAAGAAGCTCAAGAAGTCATCTCCCTCCTCCTTGAAGGCCCAAGATCAATCCTCTCCTCCTAGCTTCATCCAAAGAAGAAAAGGAAGCCATTGGTAACCTCGCACGCCCTAACCTTGCATCTTAATTGCTCTATAATTGCTCATTGCATTGCTTTTATCTTGCTTGGGACTTGGTAGATTAAAGATCATATCTTTATATTCCCCCTTCCCCTTTGCATGCATTAGGCACCATTTGCCATTAAAAATGTAGTCTTTATCCATAAAGGTGCATCCTTTGCACCTAAAACCCCTATTTTCCAATAAAAAGGTCATCTTTATGCATCCTTTGCATATAAAAATCAAATCTTTTCAATAAAAATGCATCCTTTGCATTCAAAATCCCTTTTTCAAGCATCATTTGCTTTAAAGATCCTATCTTTACCATAAACTAGCATCCTATGCTTTTCAAAATGCAATCTTTATGCATCCTTTGCATATTGAATTCCAATTTCTTCATAAAAATTCATCATTTGCATAAAAATTGTGTCTTTATGCATCCTTTGCAATAAAGATCATTTCTTTAAATCAAATGCATCCTTTGCAACCCAAAAATGTCATCTTTTCATTAAAAATGTCATTTTTACATGCATTCCCCCATTCCCCCATTACCAACCTCGGAACGGACCGGTGTAAAAGATCCTATCTTTACATCGTTCCTTCCATAAAGGTTTCATAATCTCTTTAGAAAGGGACACCTTTGAACCCTATATCTCCGATTATCACTTAAGATGAGTATGAAGCATCTATACGAGCTCGACCATCTTAAAGTGTAGGATTGATGGGCTAAGGACCCTCCTTTTCTAAAGAACCTCATCTTTTACTATAAAGAGAGTCATTCTCTCGATCACGCAATCCCCGAGGTCCAAAAATGCGATGATCACAAGTCCAAGATGAGGACGGGATCATAATCCCGAATACATAAAATCCAAGAAATCCCGAGCGACAACCAACAAATGGTTTGTACGTCCGGAAGACGACTTGGGACATTCCCTTCCCTTTATTTTCAAACACATGCACACAAGAAAGCACGCAAGCAAGCACGATTAATGGGATCTTGGGAGACTTGCTCCGGCAAGGCACCTTGGGTGAACGACGATCCGTTCTTCCCAAGGGGTAACTTAACCTCCGAACCCATAAAACTTTTTTTTTTCAAAGTTTTGAGGTAATCAAAATGGCGTGGCGACTCCGTTTTTCAAATTAAACCGGATGTCTTCAAACTCGCGTGAATCCAACAAACAAAAAAAATTTGGGCACACATTCACATCAACGTCCAGTACAGGCGGCTATCCGACAATTGGAAGCAACAAGTTCACACGACAAAGAATCCCTCTGATCAAGTGGCCGACGATGACTTCGTCAACATCATCTATTCCAGGTATCCTGATGAGGCCAAGGATCCGATCCTTATCGTCAGATTCTGCAATGCCAAAGTCACCCTCGACGACTGCCTGCTCATGGTAAACGAGGCCTCCGGCCAAGCGAGCTCGTAGCTCATCATTACTTCCGAGTACCGGCCGGCCGGCAACCGGCCCGTGCCGTCGCCAAGCTTATACCCTCAAGCGCCGCTAAGGCCAAGTGGCAAACGAAGGAGACCAAGCTCCTCACCCCGTCACGAGTCGATCAACTTCGGGAACGCTCTCCGGCAAACCTACCCCGAAAACATCTCGTGAAGGTCTTCCCCCGCACGACGCAGTCGGCTTCCGACGTTGGAAACGACCACCTCAAAGCATCAACATGCTCCAGCCGATTCTCGCTCCCGGCCGTCACGCCCCGGATTCGTACATCCCGCGCGCAGACCGCTAGCTCTGATAGACTTGGCGATCGAGCGAGATCACGAGACTGTCAACATTGCAGAATTCAACACCCCCGTGGGGTCAATCAAGTAGATATGGACAAATTTCTTGGTAATCGAGATCAAGGAAGGCCGCATGGAATGTCCCAGCCCGACTTCCTTCGTTAACGTAATCCAAGTGTTTCCGCCATTCGTCGATTTGAATGTGATCACGGTTCTGGACACTAGTCAGACGGCGCTTACCTACGGAGACTGTTTAGCTCTCGCAAGGAAAGCCCTCATGGAACTAGCCGCTCAAGAAAGCTGTCTCTGGGACGAAAACCAAACTCAAAAGACCGACAGGGACCGAGCCCTTAAAGTGTCATAGGCCTTCGTGCATGTAAAGCTAGAGGCCACTCTAGAACAGTTCGACCTCAGGGGTTTTGCTCACGGCAACTTCCTCGACTATCGTTTGTTCTCATCCAACCCCACTGCCACACGAGGGTGTTCAACGGTCCCGATGACCTAGGAGATGGAACGACACAGCAGAACGAATCCCAGCGCTTGCCTCCCCGAGGAAAGCAAGTTCTTTGTGAAAGCGACGACGAAGACGATGAAACCATTCTCTTCCAAGCCGGGCATGAAGTCAACAAAACCGGACTCCCAAGGGTCCTGGGAGGATGGGAACGGATCATTTCTGCACTCAAATTGAAAGGCCAACTTAGAGAGGAAGGTCTATTTAAAAACAAGAGGAAGATGGAAATTGCCTCGAGCAACTACTCAGTGGAAATTCCACAGCACCGCGGCATTCGTTTACGTAAAACGATCAACTCGGGACACCAACCAATCACATGGGCATGTTCGGGAAGCCGTGTACTCACCTTCCGACATACCCGCCACTCGTATAAAGCAGAGGAGAAAACTCTCCCCGATAGAAGTTTACCTAGACCGCCGCACGCAGCTCAAAGAAGCACCGGCTATTCTCACATGGGAAGAAACGCAGCGCTAACTCTCGACGCAGCTCCGCCGCAAGAAAGTTGATCTCGGGTCAAGAGCGGAGGAAAACTGCAAACCATGAGTATCGCTGCACCCAACCTGTAATGCCTCGAGTATGCTCGGCCAGAAGAAGGAAAGGAACGCGATATACCGTGAAGAGATCAAGGAGACCGTTCGCTTGAGCCGAGAACTCTCCAACCTCCCCGAGGGTCGCCAACGCACGCTTCGGCCAGCAACCACCGTGTGCACCGACGTTCGAACAACGGCAATCCATAAACTACCTCCCCACGGAGGCACCCTAGCCGCATCCCGGGGACAATCCGTCAAGCCGCCGAAGCTCCCGGAATACATCTACAAATAATGAGTTGAGGGAAGACATATGGCCCTATGCTACGAGGAATCCTCCTCTAACTATGGCTCAACTCGGGCGGCCTGCTCGTAAGGGACCAAACCTCGATGTCGCTGATTCTAACCCGATCGGGTCAAATCCATGCATTACCACCTAAGGCCACCAAAAAGCTGCGGAGCGTAACCGCAACCTGGCCGCCTAAAGACACAAGTTCGTGAAAGAGGACCCGATCCTCACTCACTCAAGCGGACCCGTGCGAACATTTCCTTTTGGTCTCAAGCTCACCTCTTCATATCCTCACAAGCTCAAGCTAGAGGAAAGTCTGGCCCGTACCATGGTCCCCGTGAACGCAACCCCCGACGAAGTCATTCAGATGATCGGCAACATCCACTATGGCAACATTATCACCTTCATAGATTTGGACCTTCCAAAATTTGGGACTGATCACAATGAGCCACTCTACATCACACCCACTGGACGAGCGTCGCCTTCCCCGCGTGTTGGTAGACGGAGGTTCCTAATGAATGTCTTGCCCGCCAAAATGATGGACCTCGCTTGACATCAAGCCCACAGATCCGAAGCCTTCACCCACACCGTCAAGGCCTATGACTCTACTTCCCGTACTGTTCTCGGGGTTGCTACTCTTAATATTTGGTTCGGAAAGCGGATGATTCCCACCGAATTTCAAGTGTTGGACATTCTGATCACTTTCACAGCCCATCACCTGGCGTCCCCGGCTGCATCAAATCAATGGCGTGGCATCCACCCTTCATCGTTGCCTCAAGTTCATGCAAGGCAACGAGCTCACCACGGCCTACGGCGACAATAAGTCACCACCGAGGGGACCAGGACCAACGACATTCCAGTATTAGAGATCAAGCATAGTGACGACATGGCATTAACTGGATTCACTCTGGAAACCTCCAAGATCCAAATATGCAACGTGGACCTTCCACTGTCTCACGACAAGATCCCTCCTGCCATGAAGATGATGAAACGCATGAAATTCATCCCAGGACTGGGGCTTGGCAAAAGGTTACAAGGCCAACATCAAGTCATCGAAGTCAAGGACCACACCACGGTCCAGGGGCTTGGCTACGTGCCAACACCAGCTGACATCAAGGAAAACAAAAGGCTCGCCCGCACCAAGGCGGCAGCCCGCAAAAGGGGAACCTCCGACGGCACACCCAACCTCCGACCTTACAGTTTCGACCTCGCTCATTACTTCACCAAGGGAACCGACATCAGAACTGAGGGGACCGAAAAGGGAACCGACAACAGAACTAAGGGGACCGACAAGGGAACCGACAGCAGAACTGAGGGGACCGACAGCGGAACCGACAGCAGAACTGAGGGGACCGACAGTGGAACTGATGAAGATGAGAAAGAAATAGGGATAGTCAGCACCGAGACTACAGAAAGGATGGAACAACTAGCACGGGACCTCAAGCGTTTCAGTAGGACTTAAAGCTAATCCGGTAAGGGGAGCGTTCCTCGACATCACAGCTCTCTACTGGACCAACCGCCACCACATACCAAAGACGAGTACACATTCAAGGGAATCCTGCATGTGGAAGAGCAACTCAAGATAATTTCCACGGGAAACAAGATCGTTCGGATCAACCGCCAAGGCCACATTCGAGACAAGAACTCTAAAGCGTAAGGAACCGTAATTCATAGAAGATGCTCTCGGTGACCAAATTTACAGAGTCTTTTTGAAGAAATCATGGAGGTGCCGAACCCGATTGACTCGGGCTCCGAAACAAAGATGATTGCCACGATTTGGGACAAAGCCAGGCTGCTCGATCCCCGAACCCTCATCCATCCAAGAATGCTATCAAGAATTGGGTAACCTTCACTCGACCAAGGGCAAGCCAGCAGAAATGGAAGACAAGCCGGGCCTGCACCCACATCTCCCTAAACCCGGTCTCAAACCCTTCCGAGTCACCCTTGTCGAGTCCGGGCCCCTTCCGAGTCATCCAACGGCCTTACGCCTGCAGGACCATAATGTGTAGCCAACCATGTATTTCCGTTCTTGTTTAATGAAAAGTCTCGACCTTTCTGAGTATCCTCTCATTGCCACTTTAACAACCGATAAGTTAACAAACAACTTAAAAGACGTTAATAATTCAATTGATAAAGAAGCGTACACATTAAATGAACAATACATTAGAGAAGTTCTCGAGCGTGTAGTTGACCGAGAGGACAACCGGGCCCAGCCGCCGAAGAGGTTATGACCAAAGTGAAACTCCGGGGTCGCAAAGAGCCTAAAGAGACACAAGCTGCGGTTTCTTCCCCGATGCGAAAAAGAAGCTCGATAAGCCTCCTCCTCGAGAGTATGTTGACGTGTTCGCTGGTCATACCAAGACATGCGTGACTCGATCCCTCGATCGTAGAGCACAATTCCCCCGATCCCGAATCCAAGCTCGCCAAACAAAAGCCAGTGCAAGATCAAGCCAGAGCGGTCCTTGCAAGTTAAAGAAGAAATTGAGAAAATGCTCCGAGTTGGTTTCTATCGTAGTGATTGAGTACTCCGACTTGGCTCTCCAACATCGTGACGGTCACCAAGGCCAATGGAAAGGTCGGATGCCGGGTGGATTTCAGTGGATTCTCAACAAGGCCACCCTAAAGATGATTTCCCCACGCCTAATATCGACATCTTCCGGGTCGACAACACCACGGCAAATTTCAAGTAAAGTCCTTCATGGACGGGGTTCGCCGGATACAACCAGATCAAAATGTCCGAGGAGGATCAAGCCAAGATCGCTTCACCACTCAAGTGGGGGACATACTGTTACACGGTCATGCCGTTCGGCCTGAAGAACGCCGGGGCTACTTACCGGCCGCAATGCCTCTCTTCCATGACATGATTCACAAGGAAATCGAAGTATATATCGATGACATGATCATCCACTCAGAGGATCGGACATGCAAGATTTGACGGATTCCGAGGAAGTTCATCAACAGGACTCGTAAACACTCCATGAGGTTGAACCCGCGAAGTGCACCTTCGGCGTCAGCCGCGGCAAGGTACCCAGGGGTACATGGTTACGTAAAGGGGTATCGAAGCCGATCCCAAGAAAATCAAGGCCATAATCGACATGAAGCCGCCTCGGACTTTGGATGTAAGTGAAGAGCTTCATGGGAAGACTTCAAGACATCGCCGCTTCATCAACCTGTTGACATCTCTCTCGCGAGCACATGTTCAAACCGATGAAAAAGAATGCCGACATCAAATGGGACTCCGAGTGCCAAACATTTTTTGAGAAAATCAAGACCTACTTGGTGAATCCAAATTATGTGCCCGCGATATGAAGACAAGCCACTACCCCGTACTCACGATGCTGGCTTGAAGAATGTACACGTCAATCGTCGAGCAATGTCGGGCGCAAGAACAAAAAGATTCCAAGGTTGAGCATGCAATCTACTTCGTAAGCCGGAAGCTTCAAGGAAGTGAACTCGCCTACTCAAGATCGAGAAAACTTGTACCGCCTTGGTATGGGTAGTCGGGAAACCGAAACACTACATGCAATCACATTCGGTGCTTCTGGTCTCCAAAATGGACCCCATCCGATATCTCTTTGACAAGCCATCCCCGTCAATGCGACTAGCCAAGTGGTCATTCTTCCCGGCCGAGTTCGACATCAAGTACATGGTCGAAAATCAACAAAGGGCGAGTCATGGCGGATCACCGGCAGACTTCCCGAGCAAAGGAACCTAAGGGTCCCGATCCGCTTCGGACGACGGAATCTTTTCACTCGACAAATAAAACCGCCGGCAACTCTTCTTCGATGGGGCAACAACAAGAAGGGGAATGGTATTGGAATGCTCTTGTCGATCCCGAAGGACGAGCACACTCCCATAGCCATCAAGTTGAATTTTGAAACAACCAACAATGCAGCAGAATACGAAGCTTTGTGCGGCAGGTTTGGAAGCCGCCCTCGGCGCAACATCTCGTAACCGGATGTATATGGAGACTCGACGCATTGATCATCAATCAAGTGTCCAACAAGTGGAAGACGGTAGATTCGGCCTTCGGAAGTACCACGCGCATACGATGGAGGAGCTCATTGCTCGCCTTTAAGGACATCTCTTTTCATTATTTGACAAGAGACAGAACCGCTCGAGATGCCCCGGCAACCCTCGGCTCTTGTCGAAATTCCCGATGGAAAAGCAAGAAACCCTCGAGAATAGGCAGACGGAAACACCCGCCTATTGCCGTGAGATCGAAATAAAAAGGAAACGATCGATGAACCCCGGTACAAGCAAATTTACCAAGCACTCCAAAACGGAGAAGCTTCCTTCACAAATGAAGATGGAAAATACAAAGAAGGGATCAAAGCCAAAAACATGATGGCATTAAAACGCCTGGCATCCCATTTCGTCATTCTGGGGGGTATGTTGTACAAGAAGCGCCACCAAGGGCCACTCCTTCGGTGTGTAAACAAAGAAAAAGCCAGCGAGCTAATGAACGAAGTTCACAACGGAACCTGCGGTCCGCACATGAACACCCGAGCATTGACACAGATCATCCTCCGTATGGGATACTATTGGATATCGATGGAAACAAACTGCATCCAGTTCGTCCGAAGCTGCGACAAATGTCAACGATTCTCCAACCTCAATCACATCCCTCCACATGAACTCTATTGCATGACTACGCCATGGCCTTTCGCCACATGGGGAATTGACGTCATCGGCAAGATCACTCCTCCAGGGAGCAATGGTCACGAGTTCATTCTAGTCGCAGTCGACTACTTCACCAAATGGGTAGAAGCCAGATCGTACAAGGTACTGAATTCTAAGAAGGTGGCCGAGTTCATTCGAGAGAACATCATGTGCCGAAAAGCTACATCTAGCCCTCTGGGGATACCGAACATCAGTCAGAACCGCCACAGGGGAGACTCCGTTCGCGCTTACCTACGGAATGGAAGCAATGTTGCCCGTGGAATTGGAAATTCCATCCCTCCGAGTCCTCTTGGAAAATGGGATCAATGAAGTCGAATGGCTATAGAGCCGTCATGACGAACTTGCTCTACTCGACGAGCGCAGATTGAAAGCCATGGAACACACTCGAGCCTACCAGAGCAGAATGGCCCGAGCATTCGACAAGAAAGTCAAGATTCGAGACATCAGAGAAGGCGACTTGGTGCTAAAGGAAAAGCCTCCTACGCAGACCAATCCCCTCGGAAAGTGGGAGCCTACCTGGATAGGACCGTTCGTGGTACAAAGAATCTTCTCCGGAGGAGCCATGAAGCTAGCAGACTTGGACGGGAACCCTTTCCTTAACCCCGTGAACGGAAGCAAGCTCCGCAGATACTTCGTTTGAGGAAGAGCACGAGTCAACTCTCCTTCCCCATACACCATCCCTTCAGTAAAATTAAAAGTGCTAAAAGAGTAATACCCAACTGGATACATTCCCGCTAATGATCCAGGTAAAAAAACAGGGTCACACTTCTTTTGTCTTTGTTTTCTCAAATTCACCAAAAGTGTCGAACTACGGTGACCTGAGCCCCTTAGTCCAATTGTAAAAGGGGAACGTAGGCAGCCATCATTGGTTCGGTCTAAAAAAAACAAAAAAAATACGTTAAGCATCAATTGCTTGTGTTTCGAAAACTCTTTTCATTTAACCTACAAATTCATTACGGTTAAAACAATCTTTGATGAGTTCAAGCACGGTCAACTCTTGACTCGCTACACGCTAGCAAAACTATAATAAAACATTAATCAATTAATGTGTCTGCAAATGACAATGGGTGGATACTCTGGACAGCAAGGTCAACCTAGTTTCCCGTACTTGGTCCTTCATCCTTCTTCCCCTTCCCTTTTCCCCGAGTGTTCTTCACCTTCACAGAAATATTCCGGTAGTCCTTCTACTGGCTCGGGGACTCTTCCCAGCGCCTCCGTCGTCAAGCCTCGTAGCATTCAATGCGGCCCTTTCTCGCTCTATCTCGAGCCGCCTCGCTTCGAGCCATCATAACGGTGCTTTGATTGGCTCTCCCGATCGGCATTGCCTCATAGTCGGCCGCGGCATCCCAGTCACGATCCCGGGATTAGCTCTCGCTTCGGTCCTCTCAAGGTCGGCCGCCAGGTGTCCAGAGCACCCAACGGCTCATCCCCGTCTCCCACCAGATAGCCATACTCGTGTCTCCCCTATACACTCTTCATACAGTTCGGATATCTGCGTCGACGAGCAGTACCCTCTCTTCGGTGAAAGAGAACCACAGCGAGGAAAGTGACGTGTATTGCCACCACCGCGTGAGCAGCAATAGCGTCGAAGGATCTTCCATCGGCAGAGATCCCACCCTCGAAGGTAGCGGCATAACTCAAACCCGTCAATGACACTGCTCCGGCCCGTGCGTCAGCAGGAACCAACGATGGAATATAGAAAGACGTGCGAGACGGCCCCGACACTCGACAACCAAGTGACCCACTGAGCGGTCCGACAGTGCAACTTCCGGTGGGGAACCCACCATCGCAAGTGATGCATGCGGAGTCGGCCATCCAGAGCTCCAGCTCGGCTGATCGCCCCCTATTACCAGAGGACGTCGAGAGAAGGACCAAGCGTCACGGGACATTGGCACCTCGAGGCATCATCTGCCAGCCTCTCCCTCAACCACATGGTAAGCATACCGGGACTCCCTCCCGCACGTATCGGCTACCGGTCGCCATCCGACCTATGCCCGGGAACGTCTCGCCCAAAACCGGCGGCACGATGTCTCCCCCGCTCCGGCCTTTGCCTCACCAAGTCCAAGAGACCTTTGTGATGGCACACACCCGAGACGTGAATGTGAACAGAGTAGCGATCGCGCACGAGCAAACGCATCCCACGAAAAGATGCTCCCTCGGCTCAGACAAATCTTTCGGGCGGTCCCGAAATGTCAACAAAATCGGTATCCAATGTCGGCATCCCGTATGCTTCTCAGTAGAGATACCAAGCAAAGACACTAGCTTCTCAACAGTGGCCATGCCACCGGCATGCGGAAGAACTAGGCATTCCGTCTCGGGTCCTCCCAGAGAATGGCCGGAAATCTTCGAATGTAGGAGTGACTTCGTTGTACGAAAAGTGTACACATTCCTCCGTACGTCCCCGAGCGAGACGCGGCTCTCAAAAAGATCCCATCGGCATGAGCTCCTTCAAAGCCCAAACAGATTTAATCCCATAATGACCTTCGAAAAACCCCTTGTTCTGCCTCGTGTGGTTCCGCACCCACGACTGAAAATTGTCCAAATATCGCTCTTGCATCCGAGACGATAGCTTGGGAAAGGGAGCCATGACAGAGAGTGAAGAAAGCCTAAGAAGTTTGAGAGAATTCAGCTAAACTGATCAAAAGCAATGCGCAGTTTCTTACAAATTGCAAAGTGAAAGCTGCAATTTAAAGAATCTGGAAATTCACTCCTAGTCCGGTCGGACTCCTCTGCCGATTGACTTGGTCAACTCTGCAGCCTACCGCTCTTTGAGATTGGAGACAATTCCAAACAACTCCTGTTCATCCTTTATGAAACTGCGTGCCGCCCTAGTTTTATTCAACCAATGTCAATATCCCTTCCGCCCCGGGCTCGTGCAACAGTGCAAATAATTAATAATCAGTGCATATAGGCTTAATTTTTGACCCGTTCAATTTTTAACGCATGTTTCATTTTATTTATTTTTGATTAACCTACTTCCTTATTTGCCAAAAATAACAGAAGGTGATCACAGAATAAATGTGCGGAAATACGAGTTTAGCCTCCAGGCGCCTTTTTCGAATGCGGTTCAAATCAAATCGTTCCAGACGATACAAAAAGAGAAGGAAAGCGGTAAAAAAGGACTACTCCGAGTCCTGCTCGTCATCCGAGCACTCGACGCACTGCTCCGCCGCTGCCGGATCCATCGCAAACAGGAACTCGCCAAATTCCTCCAGGCGGGAATATGCAAAAGGCCTCCTCGGCGTCTGCGAACTCGAGGACTCTCCCCTCTCGCTCCCCGAGTGCGAAGAAGAATGAGCTCCAAATCTAGCCATTCCGCCCGCGAACTGGCCAAATCCCTGTGCAAAGTCCTCCCCACTGCCGTGGGAGCGGGCGAACCTCTCGGCACTAGAAGCGGCCTCGGCTCACGAGACATCCACGCTCCTCCGGAACGGCGCACCGCATGAACGCCACGAGCCTCTTAGCGTAGGCGGACCACCCGTCCACCAGCCTCATAGCGTCGTTGTAAGTACGGCCAGACACCTGCGAACCAGGAAGGTCATCAGAAGACGAGCAGAAAGTACAGATGCAACATTTGCAGAATACTACTATCAAATGCAGAAAATCAAAAAGTGCTCACCGAAGCATTGGGGTCAACCACATCGTGGTCTCGGCTCATCCCGGAGTGGGATCACAAGTCGCCTGCGCGAACCGTCCGGCCCCTCGTACGCCGGCCCTAGCGCGTGGGAGCGGGAGATCTCGGGGATATCCCGGGGCCATCGCCACTCCCCGTGCCTTTGCACTGTGGGCTCCTCGGCCTCATCCTCAAGAAAGTATCATAGGCGGCCCCGCCATGATGTACTTCTCGGTATAGAACACGCCACATCTATACCTCCCTAACTCCTCCATTGGCATCTCCCGAGGATGCCGCATGTGCATAGGAGGATCCACCGGCACCAACGGAATGGACCGGGCCGTGCCGACGGGTCACCCGCTCCCCAGCATACATAGCGTCGCAATGAAGTCCCACCAGAGCTTCCGTCGCCGCGTCACCTCGCTAGCAACCTCGAACCACGCCATAGTGGAACCGACTCCACCAGTCAGCTTGATCCTCTCGGAGAACTCCGGTTCGGTGCCCGAGATACCTCCTTGTATGACACTCGCGACTCTTGACGAGACCGCCTCTCTTCGCTTTCTTACGCCAAACCAAGCATGGCGGGGAACAAGGGTCGATACGCCTCCTTGATGTCCCAAACTCGCTGACGGATCGAACACCTCATAGCACCTGCACTGCTGCAAGCATATGGAAAGTTATGTCAGCTACAGAGCAGATACATACGAGTACATAAAAGAGACAAGGAAGAGAAAAAGGACGTGAACTTACATCCAAGACATGTGTGAAGCAGCTAAAGAAATGCTCCTCTCCCCGCGAGAACTCCGTCTAGGGAATGATAGAGCTCGGCCTCCCCAGCCTCCCCTGTGCAAACCCCCTCACGCATCCAGATCCGTCAGCGACCCGAGCAGAGGGAAGTGACAGGACGTGTCAGAATTCGGGAACAAAGTCGCTGACAACGCGAACCAAATGAACCCTCGAGCCAGGCCCTCCGCGGTCATCCTCAAAGACCCATCCAAATAATCGGTGATACCCGCCTCCAGATGCCTCTCCATCGGCCTTGCATCGAATGCCTAAGCCCCCGGCATCTGTGATATCAAAACCAAAGCAGCTCGATAATCAAGCTTTCCGGGTGTAACTGCCTAACCCACACGCGCCGTGTTGCCATAGTTTCGGCAACCCGATGATAAGAAGAAAGCCGATGGGAGTCACCGTCGCTCCCCATCTCGAAATGGAAAGTATGGGTCGTATCCCACCAATACTCGCTCAAGGCTACATACTGGATCGGCCTCGGTGTCGCAGCCTATCGCAGCCTACCCCACCGATAAACCCAGCTAATCCGAGTCAAGCACCGCCCGCCGTGGACTCTCTCTCCCTCTCGAGCCGTGTCTCGGAAGACCTCCCACAACGCTCGCATCGCCTCAAAGGCACCCCGACTCTTACGGTTGTGAGTATCAACCGTCCCCTCGCCCTCGCAGTGAACAAGACAATAGCAACATCAACAGAATGCACGACGCATGTCAGAATGATGCAATGCAATAGCAGTTCTTATTACTTTCCTAAAATATTTCCTTCCCGGTTGGAGTATTGACGGTCCAAGATTTCAATATCTTTCGAAAAATCCGTCGAATTCGGAACTTTCAAAATCTTTCGAAAACTCCGTCGAATCCGGAACTTTCAAAACATTTCGAAAACTCCGTCGAATCCGGAACTTTCAAAACATTTCGAAAACTCCGTCAAATCCGGAAATTTCAAAGCACTCCGAAAACTCCGTCGAATCCGGAACTTTCAAAACATTTCGAAAACTCCGTCGAATCCGGAACTTTCAAAATCTTTCGAAAACTCCGTCGAATTCGGAACTTTCAAAACATTTCGAAAACTCCGTCGAAACCGAAACTTTCAAAGCATTTCGAAAACTCCGTCGAAACCGGAACTTTCAAAACCCTTTGAAAACTCTGTCGAAACTGGAACTTTCAAAATCTTTCGAAAACTCCGTCGAATCCGGAACTTTCAAAACATTTCGAAAACTCCGTCGAATCCGGAACTTTCAAAATCTTTCGAAAACTCCGTCCGGAACTTTCAAAACATTTCGAAAACTCCGTCAAATCCGGAACTTTCAAAATCCTTTGAAAAATCCGTCGAATTCGGAACTTTCAAATCTTTTCGAACATTTCGAAAATTTACTCCGTCCCGAATTAAAGCTACTTTAATTTTGGAAAATGCATCTAGACATGGAATTTTGCAACCAAAATTTTTATGTCATCTACCCATAGTGTCAATTGAACTACATCCTAGTCAATTTCGACAAAGGTTCATAGCAAAGTCAAAAGCCCCAATTCGGGCACCAAAATCCCTAAGTTCATTCCTAATCAAATTTCTAACATTTAAAGAATGCACATTCTTAAAATTAATGGAATTTGAAGAAAGCTTACTTGTCTCTCGATCCCTCCTTTGGAGTTGTGTTGGTCCCTAGCCGGGTAAAACTCCGCCGGATTCAATGGATGAACAATGGTTCGAATGGTCCGAACCAACCGCGTTCTTTCGTCATCGGTCCTTCCATGGCGAGCCATCGTTTCCCATTCACCTTCCATAGCGATTTCCCTTCACAAATTTGAGCAAATCTTGCAATTCGGGGTGGAAATTTTTCTTTCCTCTCTCTCTCTCTCGTCGGAAAATATGGGGGGAAAAGGGATAGTTTGCGTCGGACTTGGAGCTGATTTGAACCTGGTCAAATTCAGTCCAAGTCCGGCCGGACTCCCGGCAATTTAAAAGATTCCTTCCAATTCGGCCCCTCGATTTTTGGCGGTTTCAATTTTACTCCTTTTGGCCCCCAAAAGTGTAAAATTTCCCCGCTAGACATTTCTAACATCCTATCCCCAGGATAAATTCCTAGCCTTAAGTTTTACCTAACGCTCGTCTCCGAGACGTTAAATTCCGCCAGCTTAGTTTTCACTAACGCTCGTCTCCGCACGTTAAATTCTCGCTAGTTTTCACTAACGCTCGTCTCCAGACGTTAAATTCCCGATTAGTTTTCACTAACGCTCGTCTCCAGACGTTAAATTCCCGCTAGTTTTCACTAACGCTCGTCTCCGCACGTTAAATTCCCGATTAGTTTTCACTAACGCTCGTCTCCGCACGCGTTAAATTCCAGTTTTTCACTAACGCTGCCGTCTCAGACGTTAAATTCCCTAGTATTCACTAACGCTGATCTCCAGCATCTGCAGTTAACTATTCGACATTACGCCTGCACGTTAAGACGTTCAATCGCTCAATCATGTCTCAGATTCCCATTCCACGTTAAATTCGGACGTTTGACGCTCAAACGCTCAATCATGTCTCCGGACATTCCACCGCATTCCCGTCTCCAGCACGCAATTTTATCTCAGCTGACGTTTGACATTCAAACGCTCAATCATGTCTCCGGACATTCCAGTGCATTCCCGTCTCCCGACGTTAAATTTTATCCTAGTTGGCGTTTGACGTTCAAACGCTCAATCATGTCCCCGGACATTCAGATTCTACAATTCCGTCTCCAGACGTTAAATTCCCGATTGGACGCCGTTTGACATTCAAACGCTCGATCATGTCTCAGGACATTCCAATTGCATTCCGTCTCCAGGCGTTAAATTTTATCCCGCTTGACATTTGGCGTTCAAACGCTCAATCATGTCTCACAGGACATTCGATTACATTTCCGTCTCCACGCGTTAAATTCAATCCCCGTTGACGTTGACGTTGGCAAACGCTCAATCATGTCTCCAGACATTCCAATTGCATCTCCGTCTCCCGACGTTAAAATTTCTAGTGGTTTTCACCATCGTTCACTTCCCGACCGCTTGGTCAGTAAGCCCGACGTCCCATCGGCCATCAAGGTAATCCCGCACAACAATCCCTCTTCGGCCATCAAGGTAAGCTCCGAATGCTCATCCCCAGCAGGATTCTAAAGAAGAAACGTTGATCCTTCCGAGTTGTTAATAACGCCAGTTTAACACAACCGTTCCCATCATTGCTACCTCATCCCCAGCAGGATAAACCCGGCAGCTGCAATAAGCCCAGCGTCCAAGGCACGAACTCCTCCGTCTCAGGATAAGCGTATCCTCGTCAACTCCGGTTTGAGGCGCCACACGCCCTCGTCAGTATCAGCAACTCCGGTTTGAGGCGCCACACGCACTCGTCAGTATCAGCAACTCCGGTTTGAGGCGCCACACGCCCTCGAAGGTTTCACTGTTTGAGGATCTCACAAGTCTCGTTAGTCTCCATTTCAGTCCAGACGCCTCACAATAGTCTCCATTCAGGTCCAGACGCCTCACAATAGTCTCCATTCAGGTTCCGGTACCTCGCAATGGTCTCATTCAGGTCAAGGTCCCCACGCGCGGCCCTTGCACCTACGAACTAAGATCAGCTTGATTCCTGCTCGGGATACGTAGGAATCCTTTCGCTAAGGGTCCAGCCAGCTGACCGCCCAGGTCTTTCAAAGTAAGGCATCCCGATTTGGATCCTTATCTTTTTCAACGACCCCACCTCCTTCGGAGGAGACGTCGATGAGGGGCTAACTGGAAGTACCCAAATCCGGATCGTCAAAATCCGTCAGAAAGTTAACCGAAATCCGTTAACTGGCCCGCTCCAGGTTAACCGAAACTCGTTAAACTCCCCGTTGCCATGCCAATGAGACGTCCCGGGACTGCCCCGTACATCCCGATGTCGAAGCGTACTTAACACGTGTCATCTCACGTAAAAGTACGGCTTTCCCTGAAAAATGCACTTTTCGGCACTTTCCGGGGGCATTTCGGACATTTTCCGGACTGTTATTTTAAAAAATGGACAAAACCGGGACCGGGGAACGAACTCCCACACCTTTGGTGACTCACAGGGCACGTGGCAGCCATGCCACCTCCCTCTAGTCACCTTTCAATCACAAATCAAGGCCAAAAGACCAGAATACCCCTGGATTTCGGGCCAAAGTCCTAGGTCGGACTCCTGTGCAAATTTTCTGAAATTGCCAGCAAGCCCCTCAAAATTCCAAAATACCAAAAAACCCTGAAAAACAGTCTAAGTCCGTCCAGACTCTTACTGCAATTTTCACCTATAAATAGAAGTTGCTGTCAAAGTCAAAAAGAAGAAGAAATTTACTCCAAAAAGTCACTACCCCACGGCCCAAACTCAGTTTCACCCCTCCCGAGCTCCTGTTTTGTCTCGATTCGCGTGAAACTTCCATATTTCGATCAAATACGCCCCTCGCCACTCCGAAACACTGTTTCAAACTACTTTCCGTGTCCCATACACACCCCCGAGCCAAAGGAGTCGACCCTAGCCATAGGTATAACTCCCTCTCTCTAAATCTCTCGTTTCGTCTCGGTTTACGCGCCAGTCGCTACAACCGTTTCGAACAACGTTATTGAAATGTAGACGCCTCCGTCTAACGGGGTCCGATACGTTTAGCCCCTCGATCCTCTTCTCTTCCCGTAAGAGAAGTAATCACGGGTTAAAACGGCGTTCCGACCCCGTTCCGTTTACTTTTTACGTCATTTACCATTCCAGATCGATCGATCCGTTGATCGTCATTTACTTTCTGTCATTTATCATTTCCGAGCCGTTTTGGCTCGTTGATCGTCATTTACCATTCTGAGCCGTTTGGCTCGTTGATCGTCATTTACCATTCCGAGCCGTTTGGCTCGTCGATCGTCATTTACAATTCCGAGCCGTTTTGGCTCGTTGATCGTCATTTACAATTCCGGATCGTTTGATTCCGTTGATACTGCTTTAAATACTGTCATTTACAAAGTCCGACCCGTTTGGATCGTGATAGTATTTACTTTTCAAAGTCCGAGTCGCAACCCGATTCGTTGATTGCATATCATTTAATACGCATTTTTCCCATAAAAATCGTTAACAATGTAATGCCCGATTCAAAACCGGAGTTCGTCCTTCGAACTCTCTTTCAAAACGCGCGAAATGACGTTTGGCCTCCAAACGCTCATCTTCAAACTAAAAGCCGCCATTTGACACATAAAATCATTTAATACGTTTTTTCCCGTAAAAATCGTTAACAATGACTCGCCCGATTCAAAACAGGAGTTCGTCCTTCGAACTCTCTTTCAAAAGCTCAAAATCGACGTTTGCCACGCAAATGCTCATTTCAAACTCAAAACCGACGTTTGTCATTCAAATGCTCGTCTTTTCAAACAAAGTCACCTAATCAACGTTTGACATTCAAACCAAGATTAAGCTTGTCATTCAAGCCCCCATTTCAAAACACACACACACACACGTTTTCGAGAAAGGTAGAAAGACTCGTCATGCGAGGCGTTTCGGGTGATCTCGTAATACTCTTCCCGAAACGTAACGTGACCTCCGAACCTAACAATCTCTGGTACTCAAAGCTTTTTACTCGTTTTTGCTACCAATAAAAATGATCCCCTATTTTCAAAGTCTTTTCCTAAGTTTTTGCTACCAATAAAAACGACACCTTTTCACAATAGCCGTTTCTCAACGTTTGGGCTCAAAATACAAAAACCGCGTGGCGACTCCTCATTTTCCTTCCCATGAAGCGAGGTCTCAGACACCAACACCCCGCGAAAGACAACCGCGTTTCGCGTCCGCGCGAAATCCCGGGTAATTTCAGCATGTCCTAAATGTAGGCCTCCATGTTACGACCTATTTTCTCCCCAAAAACTTTGTTGACCATGCGCTGGTAGGTTGCACCCGCATTTTTAAGCCCAAAGGGCATCATGATGTAACAATAATTGCCTCCAGATGTTTGAAAGCATGTTTTCTCAATATCTTCCTCAGCCATTTTTATCTGATAATAGCCTGAATAGGCATCTAGGAAGCTGAGAGTTCGGTGTCCGGCTATGAAGTCTACCAACTTGTTAATTCTGGGGAGAGGGTAACTGTCCTTGGGCAATGATGAGATATTTTTCAATACCCACTTCTAGTTATAAAAACCCTTGCAAGTACGAGTGCCAACTTGTAGCAATATACTATTGTAGGGGTCGAATCCACAGGGACTCGGGTTGCTTGTTTTTTGAATAAAGATGCACAATTAAACAAATAAAGGACTAAAAAGGGGGGGTTGGTTTTGAAAATAACAAACAACTACAATGATCAAGATTTAAAATTAAAGCTAGGAATAACAAGTAAACAAGGATAACAATTTCAAATAGAGATTAAAACAATAATAAGAGAGGATTTCATGGATTGGATTTCATTTAATCACAAAATACTATGCCATTAATTTAGAAAAATATATTAACTTCAATCTTGGGTTTAATCACCAAAGTCAAGATTGTGACGGTAAGGCGGCCGGATTCCAATCTCTTTAATCCTATTCAATCACTTTTCGCAAATCAAGTCCAAGCAATTAAAAAAAGAGAAAGCTTTGAGCTTTAAAGAATTTATAAACCAAAACCCATGTAGTTTCAATCAAGATAATCAATAGATTTCATCATCTAGCAAATGTCTAAATCAAAATTCCCAAATCAATATAAGAAATTGACACCCAAAAAGTAAAAAGGAAGAAATTAGGAATCAATCACAATTTAACCCAAGAAACTTTCTTTAAAAGAACAAAGATGAACAAGACATCAATTAATTAGATAAAATAATCAATGGCATAGCAAGAGTGACTAAATTACCATCCAATCCATGAAATTAAAAAAATTAGCTACACATATTAAACATTAAATAAACAAAACTAAATAAGAAAAGCATTAAAAATCTTATCTTGGATGAAGAAATAAAATCCCCAAATTTTCTCTCTCTAAGTAGCCTCCTCTTGTCCAAGGGATAAAAACATAACCTAAAAAAACATAATATCTTTTTTTTTTTATTTTACCCAGGTTCCCCAGCTTCGTCGGATCAATCCTGGACCACCAGGTACCGGCCCCTCAGTATGCTGGCGGAGGTAAATCGCGGGATGTGCCCTATGCAGCTAGGGTGGCAGCACCCCTTATACTCCTGGCCCCAAGGGAGCCCTCCTACAAGGCATTTACACTCTTACAACACCAAATGGCTGCTCCAGCTGCTCCTGCCGAGGCAATTACATCACTTTCACAACACCAAATGGCTGCTCCAATGCTCCTGCCAAGATTTGAACTCCACACACTGAGGTTGAAAGCCTAGCAGTGCTGCTTCCTTAACTGCACGGATGTGCCCCGGGGGACTCCTAAGGACCCTGAAACCCAAGGTAGGAATTAAACCACAAAGATTCCCCTTGGGGGGAATCGAACCGGTGACCTCCCCTTCGGAAGGCCACCATTATACCATAAGGGGAACAAGGCTGATTAAGGCTTAGTAAATGGGGTTAAGGTCCAAAATTGACAAGGAGGCCCAAATTGAAGCAAAGCAGCTGCTGGAAAGTTGGCCTTGGAGTTGAGGCATAGGTGGCCGCACAAGGGCAAGGGTGGTCGCTGAAGAAAGGCCGAGCAGCTTGGGCGATTGGGCAAGGGGGAATGGCGGCCGTTGAAGCTAGGCCGAGGGACTTGGGCGACCGCACAAGCCACTAGGGCGGCCGCACAAGATGCTTCAATGGCTGGCCAGCTTCTCCTTTCTTCACTAATTCCTTAAAAGCCCTCATGGAAATTCCCCACAAGTCCTTGCAGCACCAAAATGATCCTAAAGTCCTCAAAGTTTGTTCCGCTCCATATTTTCATCTTTTCTTCACTTTAATCCACCAAATTTCCACCTTTTCAACCTGAAAATAAAACAATACTAACAAAACGATTAAACTACCTTTTTACTCGGGAAGTTTGCAATAAATAGAGTTTAGAACTTATAAAATGGATATGTAAACATATTCATCAGGCAGACTTTGTTGAGATCTGTAAAATCTATGTACATTCGCCACTTCCCATTCTGTTTTTTGACCATCACCACGTTGGCCAACCAAACGAGGTATTTCACTTTTCTTATAATTCTGGCGCTTAGAAATTTTTGCGCCTCCTCCTTGATAGCTACCTCCTTGTCGTTTGCAAAGATCCTCCTAGTCTGCTTGATGGTCTTAGCAGACGGATCAACTTTCAAGCGGTGGAGAGCTACTTCCTCCTTAATTTCTCTTATATCCTCGACTTTCCAGGCAAATACATCTAGATTATTTTTCAGAAGGGTGATGATTTCTTCCCTTTCTTCCTGGGAGAGCTGGCCCCCGATTTTGATTTTTTGTTCTGGATAGTCAGGATTGATGATTATTTCTTCCAGCTCATCTACGGGTTCAATTTCTGGACCATCTCGGAACTCTAGAGATTCAATGATTATTTCTCTAAGTCTCCTACCTTCGTCACCGTTCATGTCTAGGCCTTCCTCTTCCATTAGTTCGTCTATGTCGAGCAGATCGACTATTCTCAAGTCAGGGTTGACCCCTGAGTTCTGGCCGCTGACGAGAACAAGATCTGTCCCCGGGACGGACGAAACTATGTCACTGTCTTCTTCAATTTCTAGAACCATGTGTTCTTCATCATATACTTCAAAAATCAGGCTCATCCTAGAGCTGGTGTGGGTAGTTTTTATGGACTTAAAGATTTTCATGTTGTCCTCTGGTGTATCTATCTCCACCCGTTGAGATGTCTTTCTGCTTTTTACGACATGCTCCAAGAAGTCCTTGGCGGTCCCTCTCACGCATCCAATTCCAGCACGAGTAGGAAATTTGACTCGTTGGTGAGGAAGGGAAGCGACCAACCCAAGTTTTGCTTGACTTGAAATGCCTAAGATGACATGATAATCACTAGTCAGATCTATAACCACGAAAGTGACTGTAGCCTCGGTTCGGAAGGGATGTTCACCGGCTTCCAGCATCAGATCAATAGTTCCCTTGGCACCGACCTTGTGGTTAGTGAATCACTCTAATCTTCCATGGTAAGGTTCCAGAATGCTATCTTTCAAGCCCATCATCTGGAAGGTGGAGTAATAAAGAATATCTCGAGAGGCCCCCGTGTCAATGAGGAGTCTCTCAGACTCACAGTTATCAATTCTCCCTTTTAATACCAAGGGCTGCTCGCGAGCTGCATGGCTTCCAGCCAATTCATTGGGGGAGAAGCTGATGACCTCTTCTGCCTTATGAACCCAGGCGGGAACATGATAGACCTAACTCAATTCATGAATTTGGTCCCTCAGCTTTCTGGTGGAGACTGTCTCCTCTCTAATTGCATGTACTTTGGCCCTAGGAGGCCTTTGCTCCTTGTCATCGTCTTTATCATCGTCTTCATCATCTTCCTCCTTCCTTTTTCGCTTGCCATCCTTTTTCATGACATAACGATCAAGTTTGCCTTCATTAACCCACCTTTCGATAATCCTTTTGAGGGCAATGAAATTCTCGGTGTTGTGACCATGTTCTTTGTGGAAATCACAGTACTTGGAAGGGTCACGCGGGTACTTTGGTTTGTCATTGAGTAGACGAGGAGCTGAAAGATTCACCAATTGCATGATTTATGTGATAGGCTTGGTGAGGGGGGTGAAGATCTCAGCCTTTTCAGTACCCCGCGTTCTATTCTTCCCTTTGTATCTGTTTCCATTAGAAGCCTGGTGAGTTCCAGCTGCTTCTGTTTCTGTCTTGTAAGATCTCTTTTTGCTTTTCTCCTCCACCATGGCAATTGCATAAGCCACGTTGTATAAGTCAGACTTGGACTTGGGCTCTCTGACGGAGAGTTCATATATTAGCTGTCCGGATCTCAATCCAGAATTGAAGCAGACAATCACTTCCCTGTCAGTGAGGCTTTCCTCCACTTGGTCTGCCATAGCTCGGAATCTGTTATAGTAGCTCAACGTGGTTTCATTCTTTCCTTGCTCAATGTTAGCAAGGTCAGTCAACCTCTTCTTCCTCTTCCCTGCCATGGCAAAGTGATCCAGGAACATCCTCCTCATATTCCTCCAGCTGTCAATGCTTCCCTTTTTCAGCTCACAGAAATAGGTCAAGGCTGCTCCGGAGAAGGTACTTGCAAAAGCTTTGCAGAGAATGTCATCTGCTTTGGTGAGGAGGGCCATAGTAGATTCAAAGCTTTGCACATGATCCCGGGTGTCAGTGGTTCTCGCATACTTGTCAAAACTTGGGACTTTGAAGGCAGGGTTTGGTGGAAGATCATTAATTTTCTGGGAGAAAGGACGGGTTGCACTAGTGTCATCTTCTTCCTCGTCCTTCCTCCCCATTTCCATCTCATCAAGTCTCTTTTTCAAGAGCAACAGATCTCTGGCATCAATCCCATTTTCAGAACTGAAGTGAGAGCTTCGATGGGAACTTTGGTGGGACCTTTCTCTTGCGTGACCATTCACCCTGCTATGTTCCTCATCTTCCCGATGGTTCTTTCCACGTTTGGAGGGCTCCTCGACCTAAGAAGGTTTCGGGGATGAGGTAAACTGTGGGCACCCCAACCCGGAACCTAACACGTGTCCCGAGTTAGAGAAGCCCAAACTAAGAAAAGACCACCTGTACTTTTTGAAAGCTTTTCAACTTAACTTAAAATAAAGCTAACTTTAAACTTTTAAGATTCAAACATTAACTTGGGTCATCTCCACTTGGAGGAAAAGGGAGAACAACTAACTTTGGAACTTAACTTTAGTCACACATTACAAAAGTTCAAGTTCCCAAATAAAACTTTACAAAAGTTGTTTTATAAACAAACTCCAACAAAGGAGTATTAACCAAAACACAACCCATATAGAACATAACATACCCAACAACCCAAAAGACAAGTACAAACTCCGCACCGTCCTCACTGGCCGGGTCCTCCTGTCTCAGTCCGATCTAAAACATTAAAGGGAGAAGGGTGAAAATAAATCTCAATAAGCTATTATGAATGCAACAATATGCCCAGTAAGATGCAACACATAGTAAGGTACATCTCACACATAGGTAAAACAGTAAACACCTTCCATTACCTTTGTTTACCTTTCCCGTCTGAATCATAAGTCGTACCATGGCGGGAGTAAAACTCCCATCATTCCTTGAATGCATTTTAACCAGAACCAATATCATATAACGGAGAGAGCTATTGTCATAACTTCTCTCTTGTGAACTGCTTAAGCATATTCACGTCTTATAAGACCCGTTTTTCAGGGAAGATATAAGACATCAGCATTTCTATGAACTGACTGCACATATCCATAGAAGCTGAACCCCAGTCTGTGGCCACAGAGGGGGAAAGGTCACAGATATAATGTAATCCGAGCACCTTATGGAACAATTTCTCATAAGTGATCTTATTCCATTATACCCCCAAACATCAGCTGATATAAACAAATTCAAGCACATAATAGATACTTGAAATTAAATCCACACATAGGGATATCACTATATATAACATGGTAATACTACTCATGTCAACCCATCACAATAGTGAACTTACATTAAAAACACTATTGAATAAAATGAACCCAATAACATGATACTAAGATTCCTGATCAAACCACATAAGTAGTGCAACATGTATTTATATACTATGTGCACAACCAACGATGAATGTGAAATTAAATATGGCTACCATAAATAATAAGTAAGCCCTATATTCTCATTATACCATATTGAACACCTTCTATAAAGAGTCCATATCATTTTACCAAGTTTTGACAGCTTTGGTTAAAGTTACAAATCAAGCCTTTCAACCCTTTTTGGAACCATATTTAAACACCTTCCTCTTATTCATTTTTAACCAAGGAAGACATTACTGTGTAGCTAAAGTATTCTACTTTAATCTATGCTAAAGAGGGTTCAATTATGTTCTAAGTTTAATAGGTTTCTAAGCCTTCAAAGTTGAATCAGAATTTCTAATGCAGGGCACGACTCGTGCCCAATGGCACGACTCGTGCCTTATCCCCTCCATTCTAATCAGAACGACTTAGGTATTTTCCACGAGTCGTTGTCACGACTGGCAACTGGGCACGACTCGTGCCCCTTGGCACGACTCGTGCCAAGGCTAAAATCAGGTACCAGAAGCAGAACACCAGCAGCAACAATAACCAACTAAATTGTACTCATTTCCTCTGTTTTTCCAAGAGCCAAAACAGACTCTAATCAGTACCAAAACTAGAACCAACTTATCTCATACTCCATTCCACCCAAGTATGAATTATAAAGATTATTTTCAATTCTTTCATATCAACAAAAAGTACCAAATTACCGTGCATACTAATTTAGCTACTAATTTAACCACTACTTTTACTTTTCATTACCATAACACCCTAAGTAATTTTACCAATACAAAGGTTCACCTCAAATCCTTCCTTAGTCCTTCTTTTCAAACCCAAGCAATATGTGACCAATCTTTTTCCAAACCCATTAACAAGTCTAAATTTAACATGCATCTACATTTTTATCCATTACCACTTAGAACAACCATCCCATTTCCAATTACATGAAACCAAGTACCAATTCCCAGCTTCCTAATTCAAGGAAAAATGAAATAAACTACATGCATCCATTCCATTTAACCCATTATCACTTTAACATCAATTATACTACCACTCCTTCAACTTAAACTATTACTACAACAAAACCTAGTTCAACCCTTTTCCAACCCATTCCATTTCACATGAAACTTATTCCAAACTACCAAGAACTATTTTTATACAACACAATATCATCTTAAATAGTGAATGAACAATTATTTGAAAGAAATCATAATAACTTATCAATTAATTCGAAAATAAGAAAATCTTTCTTCGGCTAGATGCGATCCCCTCGGCTTTTCGAACATTTTGGTGAAGACGGATCGAAGAACGGAAAAGAATTGGATTTATTATTAATTTTGGAAGGAGGAACTAATCCGGATCGAAGAACGGAAAAGAATTGGATTTATTATTAATTTTGGAAGGAGGAACTAATCCTAGTATTTTCTAATTTCCATGGAAGAACTGAGCTTGCTGAGGGAGAAAAAGAGGTTTTTTGTTTTAAAATGAGACGTATAAAGAAAAAAAATCAACAAACAAATAAATTGAGATGAGTCACTTAATAATAAGCAATTTCCTAAACTACACCTCAGCCTAAGTTCACGTGTAACAAGGATTGTTGTCAATTCTTTCATAATAAGGAAAGCCCAATTGATACACCTCATGCTACAAATTCACTTGCTGGCAAAATGACCAAGGAGAAATGTGGTCCACCATTTTACAACTTAAACATTTTCCCCCTAGAAAACTAATGGGTCCAACTACTCAAATTTACATTCAATTTCACAAATAAATCCGTCCCATATTTTATTTTATTATAATTATTATTATTTTACTACACCCATCCTAATATTTTCAAAATGAAGTTAAATAATTATTTTTTATTTATTAACATATTGAAATATCATATTAATTATTAAAATGCTAAACTAAAACATAATTGCCACAATTAAATTGCGAAACAATAAATAATATAAATTGCACTCCAAATACACGTGCCCCACACGTGATTAAACCAGTACCTAGGTTTCGGGTCGTTACATAAACTATGCTGAGGATGATGGTTATGACGAGGAGAAATGTCACGACGAGGAGGGGAAAGACGTCTAGCCTGACCGAGCCTTACTCGTAAGTCGGCCGAGTTAACCTCCTGCTCCCTCTTGTTCAAGTGGCTTCTCAGGTCTACCACCACATTCTCGTTTTCATGGTTATTTGACCGAGGACGAGGAGGTGCATCTCGGAGGTTTTGCTTAGGTCGTATAGCAAGTTCATGGTGATGGGGATCTTGGCTACGAGGAGGGCTCCTCTGACTACCACGCATATCACCCTGAGTTTCCCTTCCATGAGAATTTCTTGTCCTCGTAGGCCTGATGAACTCGGCCAAGGAGTTTTCGGGATCCAATTGCAACAGAGCATTTTTGAGTTTCATAAATACGTTGCAAAGTTTCCATTTGTTGATGTAAGAGTGTACGACGATCAATTGGCTGGGTGGAGTTCTCACCTTTGTCAGCGTTCCTCGTCGTCTGTTTGCTCGTAGTTCTCTTTCCTCGTTGACTACGAGGACGATTGGCAGCGATCACCTCGGCAGCTTGCTAAGTCCGAGGACGAAGAGTCATGCCGAGGGGAGGCGTCCCGTCGATCTGAGGTGGAGGAGGAGGAAGCACTCCATTAGTGAGAGGAAGACCAGTTGTCCCGTTAAGAGGGATGTCTTCGACGTGTGCTCGTTGTTCCTCGTTAGTGACACTTATGGTATTTTCGTCTCCCATTGGTATCAGGATTATGGTTTAAACAGAATTCTTATGAGAATCAAAAACCACACAGAATTTCAAACGACACAAATTTCTAGTAAACAGATTTTTTCGGCCAAACAGTAATTTTCCGGCCAAAATAGAACATATTTCAAGCGGAACAGGCTTTTTCCGATCAAAACAGAATTTTTCCGGTCAAAAACAGATTTTCTCAAGCCAACGATATATTCCAGGCGGAGCAGTGTTTATTTCGGTCAAAATAAGAATTTTCTGGCTGGGAAAAAGGTTCAAGCGAACGGCAATTTCAAGCTTTTCAACGGGTATTCGAATCGTTTCCTGGCAATGGAACTAAACTAATGCTGCCAGAAATGATCGGATCAGCCCAAATCCGATGGTAGATTATATCCCAGTGATTGAATAGCCTGAAACAGAGAAACAAACACGTAAACTAAGTTGGGGCTTCTCCGGCGAAGGCCCTCCGGCGTGAGAGTAAGTATTTGCTTTGTGTGAGAGAGAAATCAATTGACAAGAGTTTAGAGTCAAAAGATAACATACCAAAATATGTGAATTATGGCTTGTATTTATAGGCATAGCAATGTATAATCCATGTTGAATTGGATTGCTAAGAGATAATATATAAATTCTAGGAGGATTATATTTGATGAGTCCTTGTTAGACCTGAATTTGTACGTGAGGTGGTTACAATCCTAGGGGATTATAACTGCTCAATGTCCTTATTTGAATAGGACTGGTATAAACTGCAATTCTGCACGTGAGCCGAGCTGGCCTCTCCTCGTCATACGTGGCCTGGTCGTCCTACGTTGAGCCGGGGAAGAGATGAGAAGGAACTGGGGAAGCCCAATTCCTGGTGATTGTATAGCCGAGGAGGCCTCCTCGTCGTCAAGGGAGCTCAGCTCGGCCTTGGAGGGAGGTCTCCCCCGACATTGAGTCTTGGGCCTTGTCATTTCGCCTACTAAGTCTAGGTCGACCTAGAGGAATGACGAGAAGGCTTGGTTCAAGGAAGGTATGGAAGCCCTATTCCCTTCCTCGTACATCGTACTTGAATGGATTATGTTTAGGGCCCAATCCATTTGGGCCTTGCCCGGACTAGCCCAAGTTCGTATCTCGGTTTATAATGTTCAATAATATTTATGAGGTAGATAGTATAGATATCTAAAAGGGATTTTATCGGCTTCATCAGTCGATCCAGGTACTCCTATTCCTATAGAGACTACTCTTCCATTTGATTTTCATGCTACTCCTATTCCTATAGCGACTACTCTTCCATTTGATTTTCATGCTGAGGAAGAAGGTGACCTAATAATAGGTCGAAATACGAGAAAGGACAAAGGTTGGAGATTTAGATTAATAAGAGTGTTTTGATATTCTTTGGTAGGGGAAGAAATGAGTTAATAGGTAATCCCTCTGTCCCATTTCAAGGGTCCTAGGGTAGTATTTCATGTTTCTTCGTAAGAAATTTTTTAAAAAATAAATAAAGAATTGCAAGTAGGTAGAAGATTAGAGGAGAGAGAATGTAAAAGTTAAAACATTTATGATAAAACCTTTGATTGATTTTTTTTAAATATGTTAACATTATAAGGGCATAATGAATGGTTTTATTGTAAATATATTTACATTATAAGGGTATAAATATCCGAAACACTGTTCAAAATTTGTCATTTATGGAATAGGACTCTTAGTCTGGGATAGACCAAAAGGAAAAGTAGAACTCTTGAAGTGGGATGGAGGGTATGAAGGTTTAAGATGAACGGGAAAATAGAAGAGTGTTCAAAGTTGAAGTAGAGATAATTGCAAAAAAAATCTCTTATAATTTTTATTTGCAATTTAGATTAGACGTGGCCGGTTCGGTTAATCGGCGGTTAACGGTTACTGAATCGGCGATTCCAGACTTCTAATTTCCCAATCGAAACCGAACCGGTTAACCGCCTTAGCCGGTTACGGTTTTACGGTTTACCAGTTAGACCGGTTTGTCGGTTAACCGTTTTTAATTTTTTTTCTTTTTCAAATTAGGCTTTTAAAAGAAAATTTAAACAAAATTAAAAACAGTTACGAAAAAAGTTAATTTTCTAACAGTTTTTGAATAAAAAGTTAAATTTTTAACTGTTTTTTGAAAAAACAGTTAACTTTTTAACAGTTTCTGTTAAGTTTTATACAGTTTTTTAACTTTTTTTCATTTTTTTTTTGGATAAAGAAGACTATTTTATAATTTTGTTTACTACATACATTTTTTGTAAAAAGTTATATAAAAAAAGTTAAGAATTTTGAAAGAAATAAAACTTAACTTTTATAAAAGAAACGAAAGTATATAAAATAAAAAAGGGACGGTACCCTTAAATTTTATTAATTAAAATAAAATTACAAAGAGGGGGACAACCAACCTTACCCTTTTATAAATAAGGGGAGACATTTAGGAGCCTTTACCTCAACCTAACTATTACAATTAAATAAAAATAAACCTAATCTAAAGTCTAAACTAATTTAAAACATCATTCATTCATCACTACCGTGGAGTCCTCGACATCGTATTGATATTTTGAATCCGATAATAAAAGATCCTCTTCATAAGGCAAGTCTTGTTGTCTTTTTTCTGCTCTAACCAAATCGCCAAGTAAGAGTTGATGTTTCAAGTTTTCACTAGTTAGTTGGGAACGTCTTTCATTCAAAATATTTCCTCCAACGCTAAATGCCGATTCAACCGCCACCATTGAAGCGGGAGAGACTAAGACTTCTTTTCTAACTATTGAAAGAATAGGATAAATTTCTTTCCTTCTTGACCACCATTGTAAAACATCAAATTCATTTGAATTTGGGTCTTGATTTAATTCAAAGTTGGTAGTGAAGTATGTTTCCATATAAGCCATTATACTCATTAAAAATGTTAATCAAATCATTTTTTGTATTTTGAATAATAATTGACGGAAGTTCACTACCACCGCCACCACCGGGATATAACTTCATATAATAATAATCTACAATGCACTCTAAATCATCTAATTTAACTCGGGGATCTAATAATTTTGCAACCAAGAAGAGAGACGGAATAGTGTCAAAATATTTAAGCCACTTTTGTCTCATGAAAATAATGCATTCGTTTAAAATAGGGCATTGTTTTAAATTATCAAAACAAGTAACAATTGCAACACAATGCTCAAGCACCAAAACGAAAGTTGGATAATAAACTCCCGAAAAAGCCAAAGTAGCGGTATTGTAAATCTTTAACAATTCACATAAATTAGTGCATGCATTCCATTGATAAGCAAGTAGACGTTCATTATAGCCAATTGACATTAAAAAAATTGCATTAGGAGATCTTTATAAGCAAAATCATCGGTTAACATTTTGTAGGTGGAATTCCACCTAGTTGAAACATCGTAAGTAAAATATTTATCCGCCACACCTTTACTTCTTAAAAATCTTATTCATTTTTTTGTATTAGATTTTTTTTTTAGAAATAAATTGAATACATTGTCTAATTGTCTTAACATAAACCTCTAATGCATCCAAACCATCTATAACACATAAGTTAATAATATGACATAAACATCTAATATGAAAAAACTTACCCCCAAGTGAGGATTGACAAATGGTAATTAAGTCGGGTAAACTAGCCGTATTAGCACTTGCGTTGTCAAATGAAATAGTAAATATTTTATTTAAAATACCATACTTAACAAAAATCTCAAGTAATTTTGCACAAATATTTTTCGCGGAATACGCTGGCTCAAAATCTTTGTAAGCAATTAATCTTTTTTGGATAGTCCATGAATTATCTATCCAATGGCAAGTAACACCCAAATAAGTATTTCTTTGTCAATGATCATTCCAACCATCGGCACAAATTGAAACTTTATTTTTTAAATTTGATAAAACACCAATTAACTCGTTTTTATACTTTTTTCACCACTCTAGTAATATCACGTACGAGATTCGTACGTGGTACTCTCGTGGCGGAGGGATTTAAAGAAAGTCAAACAAAATTTCCATAAAAATCGTCATCCGCAAAATTAAAAGGAAGACCTTTAACGTAAACTAATTTGGTTAGTTCATCCCTATAAATCCACTTATCAAATTTAAAAAGGACGGAAGGGGAAGATGAACCTTGTGCACCCGAACCCGAACTATGTTGATATTGTAATTGAGCTTGGGTAGTGGAAACGCCAAGTTTCTCGGGATGTTTTGACGCCATATGCCCGTTGAGCGTCCCATGCCCTCCGCCTCTTTTGAATAAGTAAGACGTGGAACAATAGTTGCAAAATGCTCGAAGATTATAATCATCATCGGGAGTAATTTTTCTTCGGATGTAGGCTCTCTTTCTCTAGTAGGTTGTACTTGTCCCCGACCCCGACCACCTCCCCTAGTAGCTCGGCCCCCTATCCCTCCTAGTACTAGCACTTTCAATTTCAACATCTTCTTCCTCACTTTGTTGGATATTTGAATTTTGATAATCAAAATCATCGTTGGGGGAGAAAGAACCAACATGTGACTTGCCTAAATCGCTTCTTCTTTGATTTTCAGCCATTTTTGTAAGATAAAATAAAGTTTGGAAACAAAATAGAGCTTAAAAATGGATGAAAATGAAGAAAAATACTAATTTCGTTAGAAAACTAACTGAAATGAGGTAATATTTAACTAGAAATTGGATGAGAGTAAGAGAATATGTGAATATTTGATAGTAGAAGAGAAAGAGTAGAGAGAAATAATGTGGAAATAAAACGGTCATCTCCCAACGGTCATATGACCGTTTGAAATGAATTTCAAATGCCGGTTAATTGCCGGTTAAATCGGCAGTTTAACCGTCGATTTTAACCGACGGTTAATGATGTCAAATGAAGCCTTGAGATTGATATCGAACGAAAATAATCAGAAACAATGGGTTACAAACCCTAGATAAAGAAAGCCTCATCTTTTCCTTTATTTTCTTTATTCAATAATTAACCACTGATTTTCAGAATTACAATTAGGCCTAATTATATAGTGACCCTAGGACTTGAAAAATAAGTCAAAAACTTCCCAAAATAACCCTAGTCTATATAGTAACCTAATCAATCAATAAAACATTAAAATAAAACTATAATCTACTTCTAATCATAAAAATATTACCTATTTAAAATAAATTCTGAAAATAATAAAATAATAACAAATAAAAATAGTTAAAATCAAATTCTAACTTAGCTTCAGAATTTGATTGCCTTGCTTGTCCCGCTTGATTCACTTGTGTGTTATCATACTATATCATTCTCTCCTTCTTAAAAAAAATTCGACTTCGAATTTTGGTTGTTTTGCTGAAAAATACCTTACAAAATTCACCCTTCAACCGTAGACGAACCGTATACTTGATATTATTTCTCATTATATCTATCCAATCAGTCCATCGATATTTAACAAAATCATCAATAAAAAATTTCTTGATAGTTTGATGACAAATCTGACCCGATAACAACCAACCAAAAGGATCTTCATATGGAAAAAAACACTTAACGAACCCAAAATTTCACGACAATTCATTCGATGGAAGTTTTGAACAAGGTATTTTTAGATCTTCCGAGTATGACCTTCTCAATTGACAAATATTACAGTCACAAATATCATAAACAGGAGGTTTTGACCAATCAATATATTGATCAAAACTGTCTGATAAAACAAAGGGTGATGATGGATCATCAAAAACCCTTTCAACAGTAACGATAGATAATGGGACGTGAAATACATTCGAATGTGCCATACCTTCAATCTCCAGACTCTCGATTTCTGCATCGATATCCCTTGAAGGACTTGCCGCATTCCTGGACCCAATTTCGTGGCCCTGGTCGAAGGGAGTGACCCCTTCATGAAACTCTATGTCCTCGGATGATAAATCCGAATCTGAACCAATCCGTGGATGCTCCACACGCGCCTGAAAGTTCTGGAGTTGTTGAATCTGCTTTCGCACTTCGTCTACCTCAGTATCACGTATGCCACGTTTGCGATGATGAACGTCTTGACTGGAATCCGCTCCACGGTTCCTTCCACGAACATCTTTTCCGCCACGAACAATACGCCCTCGTTCAGCCATCAATATCGATACCCTCGTTCAGGAATCTGATATAAAATGATGTCGAATGAAGCCTTAAGATTGATAACGAACGGAAAGAACCAGAAATAATGAGTTACAAACCCTAGATAAAGAAAGCCTCAGCTTTTCCTTTATTTTCTTTATTCAATAATTAATCACTGATTTTCGGAATTACAATTAAGCTTAATTATATATTGACCTTAGGACTTGAAAATCAAGTCAAAAACTTCAAAAAATAACCCTAGTCTATATAGTAACATAATCAATCAATAAAACATTAAAATAAAACCATAATCTACTTCTAATCATAAAAATATTACCTATTTAAAATAAATTTCGAAAATAATAAAATAATAACAAATAAAAATAGTTAAAATCAAATCCTAACTTAGCTTCAGATTTTGATCTCCTTGCTTGTCCCGCTTAATTCACTTGTGTGTTATCATACTGTATCAGTTAAACCGGCGATTTACCGATTTCATAAACCTCCCAACCGTAATCGAACCTCCAAAAATCCGGTTTCGATTAAACGGTTCCGATTCAACCGCGTTAACCGATTTTGAACAGTTTTGACCGGTTGAAAACCGATCGATTAACCGATTCAGTTCGATTTTTGGCCACCTCTAATTTAGATCTTCATCATAAACAGATTGTATAGAAAAACTCATCTCCTTTTCTCGCTTAATAACTCGCTTTCGTTCATCATTTTCTCGCTATATCATTTACCCTTCCGCTACTAATATGATTAATTATTTTATTTTAAAATCCCTTCTCTCATTTAATCAGATGCTGAATTTCTATTATAAAATGGTTATTCGGCAAGTCTTTCACTCTGATCATATGGTTTTTATAAATGTGCTAAAACAATTGATAATACTTTTAATAATATATTTTAATTTCTCGTTAGAATATTTAGTTTTATTTAAATTATTGATTAAATGTAATTAAGTTGACCATTAGTCTCAGCTGAAGGTAGTATATATACACTCCATCCGTCCCGAAAAGTTTATCTCATTTTGACATTCATTGTCAACTCAATGAAACTTGGACCACAAGTTTATGAAATTTAGCTATTCCCAAGCAATTCTAAAAATTGTTATTGGTTTACTATTATCGATAACAATTTTTAGAATTGCATATAAATAAATAAGTTTTCATAAAATTATGATTAAAGTTCGATTGACACTACTACATTTCTGAGGTGATGCAACTTCAAAATTTGTTGCCATAGTGCCCAATACTAGTTGCATTAGATCTAATGCAACGTTAGTTAGCCCTTGCATACTCTCGCGTCGTATCAGATCTAATGCAACGAAGGACTAATCTAATGTAACGTCTGTTATCCTTCGTTGCATTTGACGTCAATCTAATGTCACGACCTTTTAGTTGAAATAAAGCAACGATTGTTTTTTAATGCAACGATAATGACATATAATGCAACGGCAAATTTGGTTATATAAAGCAACGATTGTATAAACAACTAATGCAACGATAATGACAACTAATGCAATATCTCTTTTGGTGAAATAAATCAATGGTTTTTTCTAATGCAACGATTGTATAAAAATTAGATAAAAACCTGATGCAACGGCCTACATATAGGTAATAATAATAATATTATTAATTTAATATTTTAATATAATATACTAATGATAATATTCAATAAATAATAAAAGATGATATTGACAATAAAAAATTAAATATATAAAAAGTAACATTTTAAGTTTCGTGTCCAAAAAGACAAATTACAAAAGACACATGACATAAATAAGTAACATGATCTAACAAGTTTCATGCCCAAAACCCAAACGACATAATGTTATAATGTTCCATCCCTCGATAACAATTCTAGTTTAACTACAACCCACAAAATGATGTAAAAATACAAAATAGGCTACACCATCTCATTGATTATTCTTCATATTCATTTAGCTCACCATGTACATGTACGTACAAGTTAAAACATAGTGGGACACAAATTTTAAACATTTAGTCAATAATATTCTTCAACACTTGCATGTTTCTAACAAAAAAACAGATGCTATATAGTTTCCTCTAAATTATAGAGACAATATGTCAACTTATTAACAGCGAGAACCATGAATGGTGAGAAATGGGACATACCCGCTCAAGGAAATCGCATTCATTAGAATCTGAATAAAATGTCTTGTTGCTTTTTGTTGATGTCGAGAACTTAGTAACAACTTATTTTCCAATACCATCATCAATAGGTATCGGGCCGACCTGAAGATAAGATTAATGCTGATGAACGGAAGGTGCTAAATGAAGGGTATAAATGTGAAGAAAAAATAAGGAAGATTAACTTACCATGAACTCAACTTCTGCCTGCTCCGTATCCTTGTATATTCTGAGGAGGTTTACCATATCACTCTGAAAAGTTCCTCCAGAATGATGAAAACCAGGAGATCCATCTGCACTGGTCCCAATATTCAATCCAGATTTCTCACTTTGTTTAGCTGTTGCCAGAAGTTCTTCCGTCAATGCAATAACCTGCAGGCGCAGATCATTTAGCCAAGTTCAAATTTCTTATAACAAATTATCTATATCAAAAGGACCAAAAGGTTATTGATTTCGAACATAGAATCTTAGTATGAACATCTGAAATTGGGACCGATAAGGAGACGGGGGCCATCATGTCAAATAGCAGACATGCACAGAAACCAAGATAGAAGTGATGGGAACTTGATGGAGTTGCTATATCCAAAATAATTGTGAATTACTTCAGACCCCCTGGGTGTACACGTTTCAATATTACAAAATGCACACTGTTACCTTCTTCACCGAGTATATAGAAAGCGCTTCTCATTCACTCCTAATCAACTTATCTACCGGCTATAGCAAACTTAGATATTGAAAAATAGCAATATAAACAGAAACACATATGCATTTGTCCTAATAAATATATATTAGTACTTGGTTTTCTCGGACAACAATAGTAAATAACTGCTATTATCTGGGCACAAGGATAACTTCAAAACTGAAGTACTACCTTAATCTGTCAAAACAAACAGAGATTTCACATCTCCAGCAGAACTAAATATTGGTTTGATCGTAGCTACTCTGGTTAAACAATAAACCTCATAGTGTCCAAGAAGCATGGTTCTAACTTGCAGAATTGCAATACATAGCGGTAATGATTTGAATCACTGCATGGTCTAAAATTAGGTTGGACTAAATTTTCTATCTTTTTGAACTACATACATAATATATTCAAATTCTATACATTTATCCTGATTCTCATATATTGCAATCATGCCAATCAAGGCATACAGAGTTCATAAGTTTGACTTGACACAAGGCTCCATTAATAAACCTTGATTCAGTAACCACCTTTCTCCATGCCAAAACTGCAACACACTTGTTCCTTTAACACTAATAATAACCAAACACTATACACCTTCATAAGACCAAATGTTTGTAGTTGATGATCAATTAATAAAACCAAATACAATTCTTGAATTCGGATAGAAGTAAACCTAAATCAGAACCCAATTAAGTTGACGTATCCCTGCAGATTTTACATAGTGAAAAAGACATGAACCACTACAACAATAGGAAAACTCAAAACTACAATACCATCAAAACAATTTGCACGAAAACCAAATAACAGTTAAAGAAAACTAAAGAATCAAATTTGACACAAGATTATATAATAAAAAAAAACCTAATTCCACATGGGTAACAAATAGAGTAGAATATATAATCATCGAAATTAGAGAATTGGGTACCTGATGGAGCTGTTCTTTGTAAGTACCGAGATTGGAAGCAAGTTCTTATATGCTCACCTCTTCCCCGTCTCCTTGCATATCTTTTTATTTATTTGAGAAAACAAAATTATTTTGAACTGGAATTTGATTTGTTAGAGTGAAGAATCCAAAAAAAAAAACCGAAGGAATTATAAGACTTAAGTTGAATTGGAGATTGAAAACAGAGTGATAACGACTTCAATTTAGGGATTTATTAGAGAGAACCCTAGAATCGATTACTGGGAAGAGAGGGAAAGAGCGGTAGAAGGGGTCGCGATTTTGTTATGATTTTCTTTGTGAGTCACCTTGGAATCGCAAGAATCGACACCGGGACATAATGGCGCTAGAGGAGAAGGAAGAATCGTTGGCGCTGGAGGAAGAGGAAGAGAAACGAGAGTGAATTAGAGAGGAAAATAAAAGGATTTCTAGATTACAGTCTCGTGGAATGAGAAAGGAGGAAATGAAAGGGTTTCTAGATTACAGACCCTTTGAAATTTCCCAAAAAAAAAGAGGGAAAATAAATTAAATAGCTCGCTGTATTGCATTAGAAGGATATAATGCAACGCCAAGTAACTTATGAAGAGGAACTTTTAAAAAAAGTTAAGTTTTATTTCTTTCAAAATACATGAATTTTTTTATATAACTTTTTGCAAAAAATGTATTTAGTAAACAAAAGTCTAAAATAGTCTTCTTTGTCAAAAAAAATCGAAAAAAAGTAAAATACAGTATAGAACTTAATAGAAACTGTTAAAAAGTTAACTGTTTTTTCAAAAAGCTGTTAATAAGTTAACTTTTTTATTCAAAAACTGGTAAAAGTAAATGCTATTGGTGGTAGTGATAGTTGTGGTAGTGGTAGTAGTGGTAGTGGTAGTAGTGGTGGTAGTAGTAATAGTAGTGGTAGTAGTAGTAGTGGTGGTAGTAGTAGTGGTAGTGGTAGTGGTAGTGGTAGTGGTAGTAGTGTTAGTAGTAGTGTTAGTAGTAGTGGTAGTAGTAGTGGTAGTAGTAGTGGTAGTAGTAGTGGTAGTAGCGATAGTAGTGGTAGTAGTGATGGTAGTAGTAGTGGTGGTAGTGGCAGTGGTAGTGGTACTGGTAGTAGTAGTGGTGGTAGTAGCGGTAGTAGTGGTAGTAGTGGTGATAGTGGTAGTAGTGGTGGTAGTAGTAGTGGTGGTAGTGATAGTGGTACTGGTAGTAGTAGTGGTACTGGTAGTAGTAGCAGTGGTACTAGTAGTAGTGGTGGTGGTAGTAGTGGTGGTGGTGGTAGTGGTAGTAGTGGTAATAGTAGTGGTAGTAGTAGTGGTAGTAGCGGTAGTAGTGGTAGTAGTGGTGGTAGTGGTAGTAGTAGTAGTGGTAGTGGTAGTAGTAGTGGTGGTAGTGGTGGTAGTAGTGGTGGTAGTGGAGGTAGTGGTGGTGGTAGTGGCAGTAGTGGTAGTAGTAGAGGTAGTAGCGATACTAGTGGTAGTAGTGGTGGTAGTGGTAGTAGTGGTGGTAGTGGTAGTAGTGGTGATAGTGGTAGTGGTGGTAGTGGTAGTAGTGGTGATAGTGGTAGTAGTGGTGATAGTAGTAGTGATGGTAGTGGTAGTGGCAGTAGTGGTGGTAGTGGTAGTGGCAATAGTGGTGGTAGTGGTAGTAGTGATGGTGGTAGTGGTAGTGGTGGTGGTGGTAGTAGTAGTAGTGGTAGTAGTGATAGTGGTGGTAGTGGTAGTGGTAGTGGTAGTAGTAGTGGTAGTAGCGGTAGTAGTGGTAGTAGTGGTGGTACGTAGTGGTAGTAGTGGTGGTAGTAGTAGTGGTGGTAGTGGTAGTAGTGGTAGTAGTGGTGGTAGTAGTGGTAGTGGTAGTAGTTAGTAGTTAGTAGTTATAGTAGTGGTGGTAGTAGTAGTGGTGGTGATGGTGGTAGTAGTAGTGGTAGTGGTAGTGGTAGTTGTATTGGTAGTAGTAGTGGTAGTAGCGGTAGTAATGGTAGTTGTGGTGGTAGTGGTAGTAGTGGTGGTAGTAGTAGTGGTGGTAGTGGTATTGGTAGTGATACTGGTAGTAGTAGTGGTGGTAGTGGTAGTGGTACTGGTAGTAGTAATAGTGGTGGTGGTGGTGGTGGTGGTGGTAGTGGTGGTAGTATTAGTGGTAGTAGTAGTGGTAGTAGCGGTAGTAGTAGTAGTAGTGGTAGTAGTAGTAGTAGTAGTGGTGGTAGTGGTAGTAGTGTTAGTGGTAATAGTGGTAGTAATGGTGGTAGTAGTAATAGTAGTGGTAATAGTAGTAGTGGCGATAGTAGTAGTGGTGGTAGTGGTAGTGGTAGTAATAATAGTAGTAGCGGTAGTAGTGATAGTAGTGGTGGTAGTGGTAGTAGTGGTGGTAATATTAGTGGTGGAAGTGGTAGTAGTGGTAGTAGTGGTAGTGGTGATAGTGGTAGTGGTGATAGTGGTAGTAGTGGTGGTAGTGGTGGTGATAGTGGTGGTAGTAGTGGTAGTAGCGGTAGTAGTGGTGGTAGTGGTAGTAGTGGTGGTAGTGGTAGTGGTACTGGTAGTAGTAGTGGTGGTAGTGGTACTGGTACTACTAGTAGTAGTGGTGGTAGTGGTACTGCTACTGGTAGTGGTGGTGGTGGTGGTGGTGGTGGTGGTGGTGGTAGTAGTGGTAGCGGTAGTAGTGGTAGTAGTAGTGGTAGTAGTACTAGTAGTAGTAGCGGTAGTAATGGTAGTAGTGGTGATAGTTGTGATAGTAGTAGTGGTAGTGGTAGTAGTGGTGGTAGTGGTAGTGGTAGTATTGGTGGTAATGGTAGAAGTGGTGGTAGTGATAGTGGTAGTAGTTGTGGTGGTGGTGGTGGTGGTGGTGGTGGTAGTAGTAGTAATAGTAGTAGTGATAGTAGTAGTAGTGGTGATAGTGGTAGTGGTGGTGGTGGTATTGAAGTCGTTGCATTAGCAATATAACAATTGCATTAGAATGATATAATGCAACACGAAGTAATTTAATGCAAGAGTGTTATTGAAGGCGTTGCATTAGTAATATAACAATTGCATTAGAAGGATATAATGCAACGCCAAGTAACTTAATGCAAAGGTGTTATTGAAGGCGTTGCATTAGTAATATAGCTATTGCATTAGAAAGGATATAATGCAACGCCAAATAACTTAATGCAAGGACTTTATTGATGGCGTTGCATTAGAAGAATCTAATGTAACGCCTAAAAATCTAAGGCAACGCATAAGCCATAGCTGTTGTAATAGCTCAAATAAACCGTTGCATTAATGAAATAATGCAACGCCATTCTAAAGCGTTGTTGCATTTGATGCATTTGATGCGTTACATTTATTCGAAAATGTAAGTTAAATATAAAAATTAAAGTGAAACAAACTTTTCGTACATCCACTTGAAAATACAATGGTAATGGTAGATATGAGAGCATGATAATTCGCAGCATGGTATACCTCGTAACTCCTCCAAGCAAAAGGCACAACAGTCTTATTCTTCTTCATCTTCAAAGAGATTCATGCTAAAAGGTTGGAGGTTTGCTTCGTTCTTGAGAACAATGTGATGTACGAGGAATCGAGGAAGAAATCTGCACCAAGGAAGGATATTTGACGAAGTCAGATATATCAATTATTTTTGTATTTTAATTACTATCTTAGGACTTAATTTGTTTTAGTTTATATTTTATTTCTTATTTTCTTCATTAATTTTAATAGGTTGATTAGAGATGATTTTAGAGTAGATTTTGAGGAGATTTATAATTTTTGAGTCCTATTTAGTTATCATATAGGTTAGGAGTAATTCTAGAAGGTTTAGAATTGTTTTTCAAGTTTTATGGACACTATAAAATAGGCCTAGTGGTGTAATTCGAAAATTAGCTTTTGATTAATTAATTTGAAGAGTTTTTCTCTCTTTTTCTGGTGGAATCTAGTTATCATGTTTTAGGGTTCTTCGCTTGAAGAACTCTTGTGTTTAGTGCGCTAAACACGAATCTATCGTGCTTCCGTGCTGCATCAGTTGGTATCAAAGCAGGCTTTATCATGTCTTTCATCACTGATTCGTTATACTTCTGTTTACATCAGTTGGTATTAGGAAGAGTTCGATCCATGGAAAAGATAACCAACAATGGTGGAGAAGAAAAATCACTTCTTGAGAAGATCGATATGCGTCTGAAGCATGATCGTTGTCAGGTAAGAAAATTTTCTATAAAGTTTAATAAACTTGATAAAGAGGCCGAAGATAAGAATGACTTGATGCTTTATTTTGAACCTGAGATTCAAAGCGGCCGACTTCAGTCAAGTCATCAGTTTTGGGTGGATAGGTATTGCGACGAAAGGGATGCTGTTTGGGCAGAAGCCGAACAATGTGGTGTCCAAATCGATCTTTATACGAAAAGAATTCAGCGTTCGGAGGCACAAAGGGAGACTGAATTGAAGCGTCTTGAGGATGAAAACATCCTTGTTGTTGACAAAATTATTGCCCAAGTAGTTCCTATTAACGACAAGACTATTGCTGATGTCAATGACAAAGCTGTTGAAAAGAAGGCTGTTGGTGCAGTCGCAGATGTTTTCAGCTTTGTTGAAGCGACAAAAGATGTTATGGGTGAAGCTGCAACAGATGACGTGGTTAAGGTATGTAGTCCTATTGTTACTGCAGATGTTTTCATACCTGTTCATGCCCCTATTGAGTCCAAGGTGAAGGATGAAGTCCGAATTAATTGGTTTGTTGTAAAATCGAATTTTGTATGGGGCGATATTTTTGTTGGTGATTTTATTATGGTTGATCATGGGGAAGATGGGGAGGTAGATCGACAGAGAGATAATGAGATTGATACGGAAGATAGTATAATGTTTCTGGAGGAAATTTTCATGCCTATATTTATGCTTTGTTGTCATATTTATTCAAAATATTTGTTTCATTGGGACGGAAAAGTATTAATTTTCTTTTCGAGGACGAGAAGAGCATTGATTTATTCAAAATATTTGTTCTTTTGGGGCGGATCTTGCCAAACATCGGATGAGAACTCGGGGTCGAGTTCTTTTGAAGAATGGATGACTGATGTAGGAGGAACCGAAGAAGGAATCTGCACCAAGGAAGGATATTTGACGAAGTCAAATATATCAATTATTTTTGTATTTTAATTACTATCTTAGGACTTAATTTGTTTTAGTTTATATTTTATTTCTTATTTTCGTCATTAATTTTAATAGGTTGATTAGAGGTGATTTTAGAGTAGATTTTGAGGAGATTTACTAGTTTTAAAAAATAGTTTTTGAGTCCTATTTAGTTACCATATAGGTTAGGAGTAATTCTAGAAGGTTTATGATTGTTTTTCAAGTTTTATGGGCACTATAAAATAGGCCTAGTGGTGTAATCCGAAAATTAGCTTTTGATTAATTAATTTGAAGAGTTTTTCTCTCTTTTTCTGGTGGAATCCAGTTCTTATATTTTAGGGTTCTTCGCTTGAAAAATTCTTGTGTTTAGTGCGCTAAACACGAATCTATCGTGCTTCCGTGCTGCGTCACAATGTCAATATACTCTGATCCGATCTTCTTCAGCGCGTAAGTGGGTCCCAAGCACATCCTAACCTTCTAGTTGTAAGGCAGTGGTCTGAATTTCCATGCATAACATAACAACATTACAAATAGTTGTAGTTGAATAAGGTGGCGCGAAGCAGGATATATCCCTAAACATTGCTTCTCTGCTGAAGAAAGTGCCCATTCCGCAACCATACATGAATTTGAGCGTTACCTTATAGACTCATACAAGTTCCGTCGTCGTGGTAGGCAACATTTATGAATAAGAAGGGGGTTTTCATTTTGAATAAACGTCTTCGTTTTAACGTAGGGTGGAGGGTTAATTAGAGACTTAGAGCCAATTTGGCTGTAGCAAGCAGTCCCATGCCCGGGGAAACTAGGGTAGATAAATAAAGAAAAGAATGAGAAAGACTCTGTCACTTTCCTTTTTCCTGGATGAATTTGATTTTGGTAGTTTTAACGTAGAAAAAAAATTGCTCGAAAATGGCTCAATGAATTTGAGCTTTATTCCATTTGAATCCAACAACAAATTTGATTGTCATGGTAAAGCAGAAATTAGAGACTTTGTAAAACTTTCTAGTTCTTTGAGTCCCTCTTCTGGGGATTTTGCCTCACCGAGTATTCTCACCAAGGCGCTCCCGGCAATTACGCCATCAGCTCCCCATCCGGCTACCTGATAAATAAGATTATCCAAAATAAAATTACCATTTGGCCTTTTCTCAAGAATATAAATATCGAAAATATAATTATTCAAGAACCTGCTTCACATGCTCTGGTTTTGAAATGCCAAAGCCAATTGCCACAGGTTTGCTTGATTCCTGCAACAAACAGGCTTAATACGAGGAAACCATGCTAGATTTTACTCTAATTGTTACTCATATTACTTTGATAACTGATTGGGCCGTACCAAAATATTACTTCCTCCGTCCCTCCCTAATTGAATGTCCAAATTTCATTTTAAAGGACACTATGAAAATGTGTGCTTTTTATACATTTCAATGACAAAGATTCATAAATATTCTTTTTATCCATTTCAAAACGTTTTACGATAATAAAAAGATTAGCGATTTTTTCTTTTTTGGTAAAATAGCATTTAGGAACAAAGTTTGTTTTTTTTTTTTTTGTTTTTTTTTTGCAAAAATGAATTTTGAGAGAAATATTTCTTGAATTTGGACATTCTTTTAGGGTACTTAATGATGTACATGCAAAACCTGAACAAGTAACAGTAGATGGAAACCATGAAAAACAAACAAAGATCACTACTCCCTCCGTCCCGTGATAATGCGCACTTTTAGGTTTGGCGCGGGAATTAAAGTAAAAGGTGAAAAAGGTGATATGTTGTGAGTGTAGATGGTTGGGTAGGAGAGAGAAAGTGGAGTAAGTGGGTAATTGTTGTGAGCAGAGAGAAGTGGGTCTCATTTCCATTTTAGGAAAGTGCAGATTATTGTGGGACGTTCGAAAGGGGTCTTTTTGCAGATTATCGTGGGACGGAGGGAGTATTCAAAGTTATACCTCTTTGATGTCCTTTAGAAGACCCTGAACCTTAGGACTTACAGAAGTTCGAGGACCAGTGACTCCAGTTGCCGCTACCTGTAAGCAAATATAATGAAAAGAGCACGTTAGGAGGAATTTTTAAGATCCTACCAAAAGGGAGGGAGGAAATCAGGGGCAGATCTCAAGAATAAGTAAGCTGACTTTATGCATTTTAGTAGCGCATATACATAAATACCCTGAAAAATGAATGTATGGACGTTCATTTTCGGAGGGAGAGTTACGAGAACAGGGACACTAGAGGGAATTGAAAAGAAGGAACTATAAAGAACAAACAAATTAACCACATAAAGGCTGTCAAAGAGAAGCAAACTTACAAGGTACACAAATCCTTCTGAAGCATCAGCAATTGCTTTCATTCTCTCACGAACCACAAGTAATAATAATATTTCTATTATTATTACTTAAACACTTTGTACAATTACAATGTACAAATACTCTAAGCACAACTACAAATACACTTTTAGTGTATAGTAATCTCTATGTTCCTCACCACACCCTATTACAACTCAAGAGAGACCTTACTTACTGATCTTTTCACAATCTCTTTTTCTCTCACGGATGCCCTCACCACAAAGCCTTCCTACCTATTTATACTTAGCCTAGGTCGGTGAAGGTTACTTCACGTTGCATCTCGAAGCTTCCATCCATGGCGGTGTAATTTGAGGCACTTTAAATCCGGTGAAGAAGGCTTGATTCTTCCAGAAATTTCTTCCAGGTTGGTGAAGAATTTCTCCTTCTTGTGCTTTCTAGGTCATACCTCAACATCCATAAATCTTCTTGTTGTGTTCTTGCTTTCAATCAAGAAGATTCCAGATTTTCTTCTTTAGATAATCACCTAGGGCTTTCAAGAAAACCCTAGAAAATTGGGGAAATCATGAAGCTTCTAGAGGAGAGGGGAGAAGAGAGGAAGACATGGAGAAGAGCAGAGTTGTCTGCTTCAACACTCCCCCTCAACGCTGACTCTTCTCGACCTTGTAGTCATACCTAGTTTTTCTCTGAACTCCTCGAACTTCTTTGCACTAAGACTCTTAGTGAACACATCTGCAATTTGGTCCCCTGTTTTGATCGGACACATTTGTATCTTTCCTTCTAGCACTTTCTCCCTTATGAAATGGTGGTGTACTTCCACATGTTTCGTCCGAGCATGAAATACTGGATTTTCGGCTAGACGAATAGCTGATTGGTTATCACAGTGTAGCTCGACTGCATAATCGATTGGTTGATGTAGGTCGTCCAATAACTTCATTAACCATGTACTTTCTTGAGCTGCCATTGCTGCAGATCTGTACTCCGCTTCAGTGGTTGACAATGACACAGTTGATTGTCTTTTGCTACACCATGTGACTGCTCCCGAGCCAAGACTGAACATATACCCTGTCGTTGAGCGTCGGGTATCATGATCTCCTGCGTAATCTGCATCACAGTAGCCGATTACTTTGTGATATCCGCCTTTCTGATATAGAAGCCCATAGTCGATTGTTCCCTTTACATATCTCAATATTCTTCTTACGGCTTCCAAGTGTGGCTTCTTTGGTTTTTGCATGAATCGACTTACTACTCCCACTGCAAATGCGATGTCTGGCCTCGTCAGGGTTAAATAGATTAGGCTACCTACCAATTGCCGGTACATCGTCCCATCTTCAAGATCTTTGCCTTCTTCCGCACATAACTTTGCATTCACTTCCATTGGGGTGGAGATTGGTTTACAATCAAGCATCCCATATCTTTGTAGGAGATCTTTAGCATACTTTTGCTGGTATAGAAACAAACCTCCTTCATCATGATCAACTTCAAGCCCAAGAAAGTGTTTTAGCTCTCCAAGCTCTTTCATTTGGAATCGGACAGACAAGTTCTCCCTTGTCCTTTGAATTTCATCCATATCATCCCCCGTGATGATTAAATCGTCCACATAAACTAGCACAATAGCTAGTTTTCCTTGTTCGTACTTGACAAACAAGCTTGAATCTGACGGTGCCAACACATATCCACTTTGAACTAGAAACTCTGCAATCTTTCCGTACCAAGCTCTGGGTGCCTCCTTTAGTCCATATAGAGCCTTTCTTAATTTGCACACATACTCCAATCGGTCCTTCCTTTCATATCCTTTTGGTTGGTCCATGTAGATGTCTCAATAAACTTCTCCATATAAGAAGACATTTTTAACGTCCATATGCCAAAGTTTCCATGTCTTGCTAGCTGCAAATGCTAATAGCACACGAACGGTGGTGATCTTCGCCACGGGACTAAATGTTTCATCATAGTCTAGTCCATATTGTTGAGAGAACCCATGAGCCACTAACCGTGCTTTATATCTCTCGATTGAACCATCGGGGCGTGTCTTACTTTGTAAACCCACTTACACGTTATGGGTTTTACATCTTTGGGCTTCGGGACCAAATCCCATGTCTCATTTTGCTTGAGTGTTGCCATCTCCTCGTCCATTGCTTTTCTCCATTTAGGATCTCGAGATGCTTCTTCAAACGTTGAAGGTTCTGTCACGCCGGTATCTTCGCAAGTGCGGCATTTGCATACTTTGGATTTGGTCTTCGTTGACTCGCTCGACCTCCTTACTTGAATGTTGTTGTGTTTCCGCATCGTCACCACCTTCTCTAGATTCTTCTTGTGAACTTGGCGGTTCTTCTCGACTTCGTGAACACCGGTGCTCCATGGACTTGTCGGCCGATTAAATTCTATGGGAGAGGTCGGCCCTTGTTCCTCTTCGCAACTAGTGGCGGCACTTTCACAGCCTTCCTGTTGCTCGACTCTCCTTCCTTTGTTTGCTCCACGAACTTTTCTTGCAACTTTTCTTCTATCTCCTTCGAGTCTGGAAGCGCTGCTTGTTGAGGTGACCACCAAGATGATGCTTCATCAAACACCACATTTCTGGATACATGGTAACGACCTGATGTGGGGTCACAACATTTCCATCCTTTTCTTTCATTGTCATATCCAATGAATATGCACCTTATAGCCTTTTTGTCAAATTTTGATCGAAGGTGATCCGGTACGAAGATATAGCACACACAACCAAAGACTCGAAAATGACTTACCATAGGCTTGGTGTGCCATAGTTTCTGGAAAGGAGAGACAAACCCCAACCTTGCTTGTGGCAGCCTATTTATTACATGTGCCGCAGCTTCATGCATTCAAATTTCCAAAACCGTGTGGGAACATTCTTGGCATGCAACATACTTCGACAGTCTCTACAAGATGTCGATTCTTTCTTTCCGCTACTCCGTCTCGTTGTGGAGTGCCCGGACACGTCAATTGTCGCCTAATCTTGCACTCACGAAGATATTGAGAAAATTCTTCCGACATATATTCTCCACCGTTATCTGTTCGCAGGCATCGTATGCTCCTTCCAATCTCATTTTCCACCTTTTCCTTAAATTCTTTAAACTTGGCCAGAGTTTCAGATTTTTCTTTCATAAAATAGACCCAAACGTACCGTGAATAGTCGTCGATGAACGTCACCATGTATCTCATGCCGCTACAAGATGGTTGCTTGACTCGGCCAAACACATCCGAGTGCACTGTGTCCAACGGTTCTTTGGCTCAACTTTGACTCATCATAAGGCGGTGATGTGCCTTACCGTATTGACATCCAGACAGATTGTATCGTCCGAATGTCCAAAGATGGTAGCCACTTTCAACATTGACTCGACCATCATTTTCCTCGGCGTGTGATAGCCGACATGCCCCAACCGTGCGTGCCACAAGTCTCAGCCTCGTTCTTCCTTGTCTTATCTACGTATGCCGTCTCCGCCGACATCACGTAAATAGACTCCACTCTTTTCCTTCCATGAACGGCTTGCTATCAATCCTTAAGTCTCTATAAACCTTCACGTCCTTTGGTCCAAACACGACGTAATTTCCTGGAGACGTCAACTGAGACACAGACAATAAATTCTTCTTCATGCCTGGTACGTGAAACACGTTCTGCAACTGGACTTGATGAGAACTAAATCGTGGCACGATCTTTGTCTTGCCAATATGAGCTATTGGCATTCTCGAATTGTTAGCTGTCACGACAACTCGACATCCCTTGTACTCAGACATGCAACTAAGCTTCTCCTGATCTCCCGTCATGTGGTTAGAGCATCCAGAGTCGACAATCCAATCCTTGTTGTAGTCGACTAGCTTCTGAGTAGTTGCGGCAAGTGCTCGGTCTTCAACCTCCATGATGGCACTTGCAGTTGTCACCTTTCCTACATTATCTTGAGAACGTTCTTTAAAGTCGTTCTCGTCGTCTGAGAAGCTTCCAGAAGAATCTGCTACTGCGTAGGACACTTCTAGGTCCCACTCTTCCTCGCTGTTATCTCCTTGATGACCTCCTGACGTCACCGCGTTGCCTTCAAACGACCTTCTCCTCGATCGACAATCCCGAGCAAAGTGACCCTTCTTGCCACAATTGTAGCACTCGTCACCATCACGTCTATTCCCCTGTGGCCGGGATCTATAGCCTTGGCGTTGCTGAGCTCCCCCTTTCTGAGGGCGTCCTTGAGCTTCCCCTGGTTGGTGACTACGTTGGCCCTTTGCCCGATTTGGCTTTTCTTTGTCATCTTCACGTTTTCCACGTACCACTATTTTTCCGTGGTTGACCTCTTCGGTTCTTTGAAAAGTGCCTCTTCTGTATTCTTTAATGATACTCCCGCCATTTTCTTGGCAAGGGCTTCTTGGTTGGCTAATAGATTTTCTAAATCTATTAAGGACGGTTGTACAGGCCAACCTTGGATTGCCGTGATAAACGTAGAATATTCGGGGTTTAAACCGTTGATTATTATTCTACGCATCCGATCTTCTCCGATTTTGAAGTGGGATCCAATTGCTCTATTTCACGCACAAATTTCTGATTTTAAAGAAATAGTCGCCGACCGAATACGTACTCGCGACGTATTCATAAGCTCTCTTTCCGGGAGCCGTAGTCGGGCAAAGATTTTCTTCGAGAATAGAGCACCCAAAGCATCCCACGCTTCTTTTGGCACCTCGATATCTTCAATGCGTGCGAGCATACTTTTGTCGATGGTCGTCTTGATTGCATATAATGCCTTCCCTGCTTTAATTTCCCATTTGCGGAGTCACCTCCGTATTGTTCTCGGGCGGTGAGGTCTCCGTGCCGTCTACAATGTTCCATAAGTCCTGTCCTTTAAGGTAGGACTTCATACATGTTCGCCAATCACGATAGTTGTACTCATTCAGTCTCTCCATGCCGGAAGTTGTGCCAATAATATCTGTCATGGTGACTTGATACACTTCTCCCACGTGCTATCAAGTAAGCGAGGTCCCGGACCAACTTGCTTCACTATCCCAGATAGCGCACCGAACTCGTAACGTCCCTGCAGCAGTGGTTCCCACGATCCCGGATCGTACCGCTCTGATACCAAATTGTTGAGTTTTGGTACCCGAATTCACGAACCACAAGTAATAATAATATTTCTATTATTATTACTTAAACACTTTGTACAATTACAATGTACAAATACTCTAAGCACAACTACAAATACACTTTTAGTGTATAGTAATCTCTATGTTCCTCACCACACCCTATTACAACTCAAGAGAGACCTTACTTACTGATCTTTTCACAATCTCTTTTTCTCTCACGGATGCCCTCACCACAAAGCCTTCCTACCTATTTATACTTAGCCTAGGTCGGTGAAGGTTACTTCACGTTGCATCTCGAAGCTTCCATCCATGGCGGTGTAATTTGAGGCACTTTAAATCCGGTGAAGAAGGCTTGATTCTTCCAGAAATTTCTTCCAGGTTGGTGAAGAATTTCTCCTTCTTGTGCTTTCTAGGTCATACCTCAACATCCATAAATCTTCTTGTTGTGTTCTTGCTTTCAATCAAGAAGATTCCAGATTTTCTTCTTTAGATAATCACCTAGGGCTTTCAAGAAAACCCTAGAAAATTGGGGAAATCATGAAGCTTCTAGAGGAGAGGGGAGAAGAGAGGAAGACATGGAGAAGAGCAGAGTTGTCTGCTTCAACAGTCAAGTGTTCAGGTATAAATAGCGTGTCAATTATGCTATCCGGTAGTATATAACGACACTGCAAAAATATGATTTTATAAACAATTTCCCCTTGCTCCTCAGAGGGAACTCTAACTCGAGATCCCTTTTGATTAGGGTGCTTCTTTACTTTTCTCTACACAATTATGCTATCCGGTAGTATATAACGACACGGCAAAAATAATCAAAGTTGGGGGAAATCAGGAAAACTAACAAATTCGATATTCTTTTTGGCAGCCTCCTCTCTCAAGATCTTATTCTCCTCTAGAGGAACATCTGGAACAACAAGCCCTGACAAGAAACAGTTGGGAGTAAAAGCACATAATACAATCAGACCCTTAGACTATTACTCCCTCTGTCCCTAAATGATTTTGAAAAAAAAATTCAAATTTGCTCTTGATCAAGAGCAAATTTGAAACATTTTTCGACATTCATTTAGGGACAGATAGATGGAGTAAGAAGCTAGTAATACAAAAGTTGATAAAAGAATTGATACTCAATAGGAGATATTTAATTTTAGTATATATAGTAACCATTACCATGTATACCAGCATCTTTCACTGTAGTCATGAACTTCTCAACCCCTTGCTTAAGTATTGGATTATAATATGTGAATAATGCGACCGGACAGGATAATTGTGGCACCACCTGTTTAGAGTTTGAAAATGACAAGAATACTACTATCAGATTTCTCAGAGGGTCTTTATAATCAAAAGGGAAGGCAGGACTCTTCTTGAAGTGGATCGGAGGGAGGGAATACATCTGAAAAGACAGTGAGGGGGAAAGTAAGGACCTACCTCCTTCAACATTGAAATTACTGCATCAAAATTAGTTCCTCTTGCTAGCGAACGAGTGGCTGAAGCCTATTTAGAAGAGATGTGACAATAAAATAAACGTTCTCGCCAAAGAAACTGAAGTTTATTATGGTACGTCAAGAATCAGTTCAGACAAACCTGGATAATTGGTCCGTCCGCCAAGGGATCAGAATAAGGTACACCAAGTTCAATTATGTCCGACCCACAAGAATCTAACACCTTGAGTGCCTCCGCTGTGGTTGAAAGGTCAGGATCACCTGCCGTGATGTATGGGATAAATGCCACCTTCACGACAGAGCATGCTCGTCAGAAAGGCAAATTTAGGTTATACTGAAATAAGTCCAAAAACCTTCTCCTTTCACATAATTCTGCCCGCCACAAAACATAACCCCATATCATCGTTAAGTACTACATCCGCCTCATAAACATAATCCCACTTTGAGACTAAAATGACTTGCCTATTTATAGTATTTATAGGCTTAAAGACTTGAAAAATAATGAACATAAACTAAAAAATGAAAGGACAATACTTGTTGGGCACGGATTTTTCACTATATATATGGTTGGCATCTTAAGCAGGTCAACATGTCAAAGACGCCTCAGCATCCTGATCTCCACAACTTGACCTCCACAACTTGATCTCCACAACTTGGTCCACAAGTTGACTTTTTACAAGTTGACTTTACATGTTGAATTCACATCTTGGACCGACATCTTGGCTCAACGTCTTCATCAACATCTTGAAGCCGGACCAACTTGGGAGCAGTTTTGCGGTTCCTATTTTTTAGGAGATACTTGTGCACTCATAGAAGACCAATTCAACCACGACTCTTCACCAACCACCATCAACAGTCATGCCCGAATTCTTCTCCTCAGTAACTCCATCATGCCTAGTTTTTAGGGATTTGATTATTATCTTTTTATTTTACCCTTATTATAAATAGGGGTATGGAGATTATGAAAAACACATGTATTTTCACACACTCACACTCTTGTAATCTCTCTCCATACTTCCGAGCTTGTAACTCACTGATCATAGTAAAACTTTGGTCAAGGTAGGTCCCAAATCCTCCCGAGGTTTTATGCCAGCGAACAATTTGTTCAAGGGTTTTCCTCGTCAAAATTCCTTTGTTCGTTGATTATCTCATACACAAATCTATATTCCATTGCACCCAATTCTTTCCTTGAAATATTTGGTTATTTACAATCACTTGTCGAAATTTGACCAAAACAATTTGGCGCCGTCGGGAACTTTGGTTTTTTAGATTTGTTTAGAACATCAAAATGGTCAATCCAACTTCCGGTGTAACCTCAGTAACCTCCGCGGCTGGGGGCAGGGCGACTGGGGAGCAGCAAGATGCACCTCGAGAGATGACCGCGTCTGAAATCAATCTTGGTTTCGTGACTAATATGGCAACCATGTTGAATGAACTGAATGAGCGAATGGATGCTCAAGCAGATACCAATACTAGGATATTCAATGCAATTGAGAGTCTGCGAAAAGGGAATCAAGTTGAGCCTCAAGTTGTAACTCCATTATCGCCATTATTTCCTAGAACTCTTTTTAGTGCAGGTACTGGGGGCAATCTTGGAGACATCCCCATGGCGAGTGCAAGATGCATCGATAGTACAATCAGAACAACTAGTCAAGTTGCCCAACATGGTCACACCTTCCCATTCACCCAACCCGCGCCAACATCTTGCTACACTTATGCCACTCCGTCTTTAGGAAAAACTGGGAGTTTTTATAATGCATTTGATCACTCTGCTTCTCAATTTTACACTAACACTTTTGTAGAAAGCCAAGTTGCTAGAGAGTTACAGCAGATCAAAGAGATGCTTATGAACTTGCCTGGAGTTGCTTTGCCATTTCATCAAGCTTCTCCAACTTATTACAATGAGTCTCGCTTTGTTCCAGCAATAGCCAATATGGAGATCCCGAAAAGATTTGCAAAGGCTCCCACATGAAGAAGTACGATGGGAGCACAGATCTAGTAGAGCATGTGTTGCTATACCAAGAATTAATGGACATTATCAGCATTCCTTCAATCTTCAAAGAAGCCTGTCTTTGTAGGGGCTTTGGTTCCACCTTGACTGGACCAGCTTTGAAATGGCTAACCGGCCTATCTTTAAAGTCTATATCATCTTATTCTCAATTGGTCAATATGTTTGTGAATCAATTTTCATGTAATAGAGCTTTTGAGAAACTAACTAGTGACCTCTACAGGGTGGTGCAACAACCTGACGAAAGCTTGAAGGACTATTTGAACAGGTTCAACAAAGAGGCAGTGACTATCCCCAACTTGAACATGTCCACAGCCACCGAGGCATTCAGATTGGGCTTGAAAAAGGGATCACCTTATTATGACGAATTGGTCATGACTCCATGCAAGAGACTTGAAGATGTCCGGACGAGAGCTGTTAAATTCATCAGACCGGAAGAAGATAAGCTCATAGTCCTAAAATAACCACAATGAGGTTGACAAAATAAGAAAAGATGACCGCCTATCTTCAACATGTCAAAATATTAGCAAAAAAGTACCTCAAGTTGTATTTCACGTAAGTTGTCATTTTTTCATAAAAGCAAACTCCAAAAACAGGTATGATTTAAATTTTGTCAAGTCATTTATTTATGTTTGTCAATTCTTAGGTTATGCTAAAAACTCTTACTGACTTGAGCATCGGAGAATCCTAACATGAATTTGTTTTGCAAGGTATACAACTTGAACAAACGGAGTAGGCTCAACATGTTGACACGCCAGTACGGCTGATACTTGTTGGGACCTAAGCTGGAGCAGGTCAAATATGTTGACACGCCAGGACGGCTGATACATGTTTGAACCTGAGGAAGAAAAGTTTAACATGTTGATACGCTAGTACGGCTGATACATGTTGAAACTCTAGCTGGAGAGGGATAGAACTTGTTGACACGCCAGGACGGCTGATACTTGTTCTATCTCTTCAAACGATTTACCTCTGATCAAAGGTACTTATGGTTAAAAGATTTACATCTTTTCAAACGAATTAAGGTTTTGACACCTTCGCCTGGGCGCACGGTTTCACACTTATTCAAGTGGTGACTATTGGTTGTAACATTATCATGTTACCTATATGAACACCCGAAAGAGATGAAATCATCTTCCAATAAACTAAGGAGTGAAGATTAACATCTTCACCGAAAATCAAGTTCAACACACAAAAGTAAGTCATGTCAACACAAACATGAATCACACGATCCAAAGACATGCCAAATCAAATATAAAAATTTTGAGGACCAACCCTCATCTAACATACCAAATTTCAAACACCTTAACTGATGTTACTTAAAGCTTTATCTTGATTTCTATCAAGCTTCGTTTATAAGTTCTCAATGCGTTGGACAACTCTTTGGCGTAATCAACCGCTTCCTTAATGCCGATGAGGGGAGTAGCAGTTTAAAAATTCCTTGAATCTCCAAGTTTTCTCCGATTCAATAAATTTTGGGGGCAATTGTTGGGGACGGATTTTTCACTATATGTATATGGTTGGCATCTTAAGCAGGTCAACATGTCAAGACGCCCCAGCATCCTGATCTCCACAACTTGACCTCTACAACTTGACCTCTACAACTTGGTCCACAACTTGGTCCACAAGTTGACTTTTTACAAGTTGACTTTATATGTTGAGTTCACATCTTGGACCGACATCTTGGCTCAACGTCTTCATCAACATCTTGAAGCCGGACCAACTTGGGAGCAGTTTTGCGGTTCCTATTTTTTAGGAGATACTTGTGCACTCATAGAAGACCAATTCAACCACGACTCTTCACCAACCACCATCAACAATCATGCCTGAAATCTTCTCCTCGCAACTCCATCATGCCTAGTTTTTAGGGATTTGATTATTATCTTTTTATTTTACCCTTATTATAAATAGGGGTATGGAGATTATGAAAAACACATGTATTTTCACACACTCACACTCTTGTAATCTCTCTCCATACTTCCGAGCTTGTAACTCACTGATCATAGTAAAACTTTGGTCAAGGTAGGTCCCAAATCCTCCCGAGGTTTTATGCCGGCGAACAATTTGTTCAAGGGCTTTCCTCGTCAAAATTCCTTTGTTCGTTGATTATCTCATACACAAATCTATATTCCATTGCACCCAATTCTTTCCTTGAAATATTTGGTTATTTACAATCACTTGTCGAAATTTGACCAAAACAATACTTATCTTAACTAATCATTATTTAGATTAGTGACTCTTGACCTTTGATATTATGAACTATGCACCAAAATTAAATACCATGAACCAAAAACTGCTCTAGAATAATCTAGAGTAATAAAGATTAAACTTCAACGTCCTCCCTTAATTTTGATTCTCGAATGTTGTCATGCCCATCATCCGCTTGAGTTTAAAAAAAGCTTCGAACTTCAATGACTTTGTCAAAATGTCCGCAACTTGATCTTCGGATTTGCAATACACCAATGAAATCTCGTTCCTTGCAACTTGATCACGAAGAAAATGAAAACGAGTATCTATATGCTTGCTCCTCCCATGCATCACAGGATTCTTCGCCGAATCAATCGCAGACATATTTTCCACAAAAAACTTTGTTGAACCATCAACTTGAACATGAATTTGTTTTAACAAACTCCTTAACCACTTTGCTTGACATGCACTTGTCGCCGCTACTACATACTCCGTTTCACATGTAGATAGAGCCACAATTGACTGCTTCTTTGATGACCAAGAGAAAGCAGTTGCACCAAAATTATACACATAACCCGAAGTACACTTACGATCATCGGGATCTCCACTCCAATCACTATCCGAATATCCAACTATCTCACCATTGTTGGATGAAGAGTAAAACATACCATGACCAATGGTTCCCTTAAGATAACGCAAAATCCTCTTTGCAACTTGAAGATGAGATTAATGAGGAGACTCTATAAATTTGCTAATCAAACCGACTCCATAAGCAATATCCGACCTCATACAAGTAAGATATCTCAAACTTACAACAATTTTCTTGAAATATGTTGGATCAACTATCGCATCATCACTATCCTTTGACAATTTTGTGCCAACTTTCACAGGTGTCCTCACAAGATTACAATCAAACATTCTGATTTTCTTCAAAATTTTCATGGCATACCTCTTTTGACAAATAAAAATTCCATCCTTTCTTTAATCAACTTCAATGCCAAGAAAATATGACATCAATCCAAGATCAGTCATCTCATACTCGCTCATCATCGACTTCTTGAAATATTCAATCATGCTATTATTGTTGCCCGTAACACCAAGTCATCAACATAAAGGCAAAGCAATAACATATCGCCAACATTGTTTGTCTTCACATGTATGGCATGCTCGGAAGGACATTTCTCAAACCCATTTCAATAAAGAAAGAATCAATACGCTTGTTCCAAGCTCTCGGTGCTTGCTTCAAACCATATAGCGCCTTCTTCAACTTATAAACTTTATCTTCACTTCCTTTCTTCACAAATCCGGGTGACTGCTTCACATAAACTTCCTCTTCAAGAGGCCCATTTAAGAAAACTGACTGGACATCCATTTGATAAATGTTCCATTGCTTTTGTGCCGCCAAAGCAATAATCAATCTCACGGTCTCAATTCTCGCAACTAGAGAAAATACATCCTGGTAATCATAATCGAGCCTTTGCTCGTATCCCTTTGCAACAAGCCGTGCTTTATGCTTTTCAATCTCACCATTTCCTTTGATCTTTGTCTTGAAAACCCACTTGACATCAATGGATTTCTTCTCTTTCGGAATATCAATAAGTTGCCACGTCTTGTTCTTCTCAATTTCTCTTATTTCCTCTTGCATTGCTTGAATCCACCTAATTGGATCTTGGACAGCCTCCTCAAACTTGACTAGCTCACTATCTTCAAACATGGCTAAATGCACTAAATCTCCATCATCATTAACCTCATCATCATGGGTTACCTCAAATCCTTCTAACCGAGTAGATGGTTGCCTATTCCTTCGCGGTCTTTCATTTGCCAAAAATGGTTCAGGTGTCGGCACTTGTGGATTAGGAGAAACTGGTTACACCACCTCTTCTTCAACAACTTCATTTGGGATTTCATCTTCAAGAATAGAAATGGAAGTACGTCGAGAATCATTTCGAGCATCAACTTCCCAATTTCAAGCTTCTTCCTCGACAAATAACACATCTCTACTAACAATTACCTTCTTTGTAACTGGATTGAACAACTTGTATCCACCACCCTTATAACCCACAAAGATGGTCTTCTCTCCTCTATCATCAAGCTTTCTTCTTCTCTCGACTGGAACATGGGCGTATGCAATACTACCAAATACCTTGAGATGCTTCACACTTGGTTTGAATCCGCTCCATGCTTCTTCGGGAGTAACATCTTTCACATTTCTCGTTGGACACCTATTCAACAAGTAAGCTGTATATGAGACAGCTTCTACCCAATATGAGTTCGATATCCCCTTGGCTTTCAACATGCTTCTCGTCATGTCCAAGATTGTTCGGTTCTTCCGCTCGGCAATTCCATTATGTTGTGGTGTGTAGGGAAATGTCATTTCATGCTCTATTCCCTCTTCTTTGCAATACTCATCAAATTCATTAGAAGTATATTCACCACCACCATCGATCCGTAAACATTGAAGATAACAATTACTTTATTTTTCAACAAGAGATTTAAACTCTCTAAAACAAGTAAAAACATCGGATTTTCTTTGAAGAAAATAAACCCATATTTTCTTGTGAAATCATCGATGAAAGTAAGAAAATACCGATTATTCCCCATTCGACAACACATTAAGTGGGCCGCACACATCCAAATGAACAAGCTCAAGAGGCCTCCTTGTTCTCCAAGTTCTTTCAACCACAAATGGAGCTCTATGTTGCTTTCCAACAATACATCCCTCATGCAATTGTTCGGGGTGATTAATTATAGGCAAACATCTAACCATCTCCTTTTGAGCTAACAACTTCAAGCTATGAAAATTCAAGTGACCAAAACGCAAATGCCACAACCAAAATTCATCTTTCACAATAGCATTAAAGCAATGATAGGAATCACACTCAATATCGACTCTAAACATTCTATTCTTCGAAAGAGGGGATCTTAAAATGAGTGTACCTTATCTATCAAACATGCTGAGTTGATTGTCATATAGCCGCATATCATACCCTTCTCCAAAAGTTGCCCCAAGCTCAACAAATTTCTCTTCATATCTGGAACATAGAACACGTCCGAGATATACTTGTGATCTCCATTCTTCAATTTTATGAGAACTTTTCCTTTTCCCATCACCGGTATTGTGCTATCATCGGCAAACTTGACTTTTGACCTCACCGACTCATCAAGATCAACAAATAACTCCTTTTTTCCACACATGTGATTTGAACAACCCGTGTCAAGGAACCAAGTGTAGAAACCAGGATCTTCAGCCGCCGCCGTTACCATCAAAAGAACTTGACCATCGTCATTTTTACCTTCTCTTGCAAATCTTGCTTCTTCTCCATCTCCAAAACTATCTCTATATCTACACCCAGTTGCATAATAACCATATTCATGAAAATCAAGAAGAATTTCTCGAATCAAAGGTAAACCGTAAACCCTATAAATTTAAAATTGCTTTAATTTTCTTGATATTTTCTTTCTACTGTATAAGCCTTGTTATAATGAGTTTGTTCTAAATTCTATAAACTTAGCTTAATTGGATTTTTGATAACATGGTAATAGGTTTGATAAGTTCTTTACGCCGACTTCGAAAAATAAAGCAAGCACTAGTGTTCCAATTAAGGTTCATTTGAAATCCCGTCATCAAGGTTCATTTGTTACTAATCTACATCATTACAAAAGAATGATTGTTTTTTTAGTATTTTAGATGTGCAATTGAAAGAACTTGATGAAAGGTTTAACGTGGAAAGCACCGAACTATTACAATGTATAGCATGCTTGACTCCTTCCTCGTTGTTTGCTTCTTTTGACAAGGACAAATTGATGAGGATGACACAATTGTATCCTAATGATTTTTTGGAAGAATGTGAATCATCTATCCGCAATCAATTGGCTAATTATATTATGGATGTTAAGTTAGATTCTTGTTTTTTAGATTTGAAAGGGCTTGTTGATCTTTCAACAACACTTGTGGAAACCAAAAAGAATGAGACTATCCGTGTGGTTTATAAGCTTGTGAATTGTCGGTAGCAACCGCAAGTGTTGAGCGGGTTTTTTCAGCTATGAAGCATGTGAAGGGCGACTTGAGGTCTAAGATGGAGGAGGAATGGTTAAATGATCGTTTCGTAACTTTTGCAGAAAGAGATGTATTCATGACTATTAGTGATGATGAGATTTTAGCTTATTTTCAAAACATGAATCCTAGAAAGCATCATATGTAAATTGTGTTTAGTTTATATAATGTTGACATATTAAAGGCTATTATATTTTTATATGTAAATGTATTGAATTTTAGTTTTGCATTTTTTTAGGGACTATGTCCGATAAGTTCTAAAAAAGTTTCATAATGCCCGATAAGTTCCTTCCCCATGTTGTATTATGATGTTGTATTATGTTTCGAAAATACAACATTAATTAAGGCCATAATACTGCATTCCGGCGGCCGCCGGTGACCGGAGTCCGAAGCCCATGGACCGGCGACCAGATTCCGACCTCCGGCGACCGGATTCCGGCGATCGGCGGCCGAATTCCGGTGAAAATTGACCGGATTCCGGCGAAAATTGACCGGAATCCGGCATGCGGCGATAGCAGACGGCGGCGGCAGAGCTGGGCTGTGGCGGAGGCGGTGGTGCGGATGCAGTATTATGATTTTAAACTACTGCATAACTAAATGTTGTATTATACATAATACAACATGAGAACTTATGGGACATTTTAATACAATGAGGAACTTAGTGGGAAGTGATTTGTTCCAAAAGGAACTTATGGGACAAATTCCCCTTTTTTTATTATTAAAAACAGACACCACCAATAGTTTAGGTGTAGATCAGTTGTTAATATGGGTGTTGGAACTGAAATTAGCTGAAAATTTTGAAAAAGGATAATTGAAGCCAAAAGAAAAAATGTCAAAATAGGAATAAGACCGGATATTATTAGAAATGCCCAAAAAAAGGTGAAGTTTTGGCATCTTCCAATGGAATATATATGACCCGAATGGTAGCGTCATTATCTTAAACTCATTATTTCAGCTCAAACAAATCACAACCAATTCAAAAAAAAAAAAAAAAAAACAAGTTTGTGAGCTTTCAGAACCCAGGTCAAAAATCATACTATTATGGGACCGAAAGATCCCAGTTATCTCATATTTGCATAAAGAAATCGCAAAAAGCAAATCACTCACTTTTCCTTGTTGCTTCAAATTATGAAAAGTTTCAAAGAGTCCAACGGTGGTGGAGGAGGAGACAGCGGCGGTTAGTGCGGGCATGCGAGGTTTGACGACGGATTTGACTTGTACGGCAAAGCGTCGTGAGGGACGAAGAAAACAATGGGATTCATAATTGTTCTTGTTGAGCTGAACAATGGAAGTAGCTATCAAGGCAATGGCCATTAGAGCACTCACAGTGACAGTGGTGTGTTGGAACAATTACGATTCTTTAAATATGAACCGACTCATTACTAGATTAAGAAGAGAAGAAGAAGAAGACGGAAGCGTGTAAATACCTTGTGATTCCATGTTTGTTCTTAGTCTTGTTCTTGTTCTTGAATAAAGAGGATGAAGTAAGAAGATAGACTTTAATTTATGGAGGAGTAGATCTTCTAAATGATGAGTGCCCTTTACTCTCTTTGATCTTCAAGTACTTAGGAAGAGTTTTGACTGAATGAGAATGTAAATGACTAGTGATTCATAGGCTTGATGGATAGGCCTTTATATAGGAATCCAAGGCAAGACTTCATTTAGGCACTACACCTATTGATATATATAAGATATTACCATTACGTCATCATTTAATGGTATACTTATAATATGGAATTCTACATATTATATTGAGTTCTATACTTTATACCATATGTTATAATATTGATCATTATATTATTAAGTATTTATATGTTATATTAATCCATGTTCTTACAATCTCCCACTTGGATTATTATAACATATACCTTCACTTAATAAATTTCTTCAATCATATTTATAACACAAATGACAACCCTTATGTGCACTTTGTTGTCATTCGAAAACAATCCCGTCCATTAGTCATACAAGTATAAGGACTAAAGGGGCATTCGTTGTAATTGATTCACAACTAAACCCACATTAATCACATACTCCCTCCGTCCCAGAACAATGTTCACATACACTGTTTGCACATGTTTTAAGGAGGGAGTATTATATTGAAAGTGTTGTGAGTGTGAAAATAAAATAGGAGAGAGAATGAGTGGAGAGAATAGTAAATTATAATGGTGTTGTGAGTATTAAAATAATGTAGGAGAGAGAATGAGTGGAGGGAATAGTAAAGATTCCTTTCCATTTTAGGTAAGTTTTAAATGTGTGAAGTAAATTTTGGGACGCCCAAAAGGGAAAGTGTGAAGATTGTTCCGGGACGGAGGGAGTATATATATCCAACTAAATGACATAGATAAAGTATATATATGTAGCATGGAAAATTAATGAATATATATGAAGAATGCATATATATATTCTCCAACTAGTCCTACTTTAATCAAATGAGATCAATTTAAATAAAAACAACACAAAGAAATAGAAACATTTAAAACTCCCACTGATTTAGGCATTATCAAAAGTCATTACACCCATATGAGCAACATGCTCGTGAAATACTAAAGGAGATAACGCCTTAGTAAATGGATCCGCTAACATGGAGTTTGTACCAATAAGTTCTATTTCTATTTGTTCATTTTGTACTCTTTCTCTCACAACAAGAAACTTAATATCTATATGCTTAGATTTAGATGAACTCTTGTTGTTGTTGGAGTACAATAACGCGGCCCGATTGTCACAATATAACTTAAGCGGTATTTCAACACCTTTGACAATTCGCAGCCCTTCTATGAATTTTCGCAGCCATATAGCTTGATTGGATGCCTCATAGCAAGCAACAAATTCGGCTTCCATGGTGGAAGTAGTAACTAATGTTTGCTTGGCACTTCTCCAAGATATCGCTCCACTGGCCAAAGTGAAGACATAACCCGATGTCGATTTGCGACTATCTTGGCATCCAGCAAAGTCGGAATCGGAAAAACCAATGATCTCAAGATGATCCGACTTTGTATATGTAAGCATGTAGTTCTTCGTGTTTTGTAAGTATCTCATCACTCTTTTGTCGACCCAATGTTCTCTTCCCGGATTGCTTTGATATCGCCCAAGCATGCCAACAATAAAAGCAAGATGCGGGCGAGTACGTACTTGAGCATACATTAGACTTCCTCTTGCCGATGCGTAAGGGATATTTTCCATATACTTGGATTCAAGATTATTTTTAGGACATTGATTTAGACTCGAACTTATCTCCCTTAGAGACCGGGGTGTCATGTGGTTTACAATTTTCCATGCTAAACCTTTGTAATACCTTCTCTATATAGCTCTTTTATGATAATCCTAACATACCTCGTGAGCGATCACGATGTATTTGGATTCCTAATACAAAAGAAGCTTCTCCAAGATCTTTCATCTCAAATTTGTTTGAGAGAAATTTCTTGGTTTCCTTAAGAAGGTCCTTATCATTACTAGCAAGTAAAATATCATCCACATATAAGACCAAAAATATAAATCTACTCCCACTGAACTTATGGTACACACAATCTTCACCAAGATTCATTTCAAAGCCAAATGAAAGAATAACTTGGTTAAATTTTAAGTACCATTGACGAGATGCTTGCTTGAGCCCATAAATGGATTTCTTAAGTTTACAAACTAGTTGACTAGTTTGATCCGAATCGATCACCATTTACGGTTTCTTCATATAGATAGTTTCCTCAATGTCACCATTGAGAAAAGCCGTCTTTACATCCATTTGATGAAGCTCGAGGTCAAAATGTGCCACTAAAGCCATAATGATCCTAAAAGCATTTTTAGAGGATACCGGTGAAAATGTTTCTTTGTAATCAATGCCTTCCTTTTGAGTAAACCCTTTAGCGACAAGGCAGGCCTTATGTCTTTCCACATTATCTTGTGAATCTCTTTTGGTCTTAAAGATCCATTTACATCCGATGGGTTTCACATTCTTAGGTAATGGGACAAGATCCCAAACGTTATTGTCATTCATGGATTTCAACTCTTCATTTATGGCATCAATCCACTTATGAGAATTTGGACCACTAATGGCTTCATGGAAGGTGATTGGCTCATCTCCCACTAAACCTAACGGTTCCTCATTCTCGGCAAGATATACATCATAATAATCCGGTATAGCACTCCTTCTTGCTCTATTAGATCTTCTTAATGGCACCGGTTCTTCTTGATTTTGAGGGTGTTGAATTTCCTCATCAACATTTTCATGTTGTTCATTAATAGGAGAATTAACGTCATTTTGAATATTATGTTCTTGTCGAATTTCGAGCACTGTTGCTTGATTTTCGATAGGAACTATAGGAAGAGGTATAGAAACGAATTCCTCTTCCATTTCTTCAAATTCAAAATTACTATTCAAATTTTCCCCTCTAAATTCAACATCCTCAAAGAACCTAGCATTTCCCGTCTCGAAAAAGGTTCTAGTTTTTGGGTCATAGAATTTATATCCCCTAGATTTTTTAGAATACCCTACAAAATAACTACTAACTGTCTTAGCGTCCAACTTTCCTTCGTTAGGTCTATAAGGCCTAGCTTCGGCTGGACAACCCCAAACATGAAGATGATTAAGGGACGGTTTCTTACCGGTCCATAATTCATAAGGAGTTTTGTTAGTAGCTTTTGAAGGAGCTCTATTAAGAAGGTAGGTTGCGGTTTTCAAAGCATCGCCCCATAATGAGTGAGGTAAAGAAGTACAAGAAACCATACTTCTTACCATATCCTTAAGGGTTCTATTACGTCTCTCGGCTACACCATTCATGCTAGGTATCCCTGGCATGGTGTAGTGAGGGACAATCCCACACTCTTCCAAATAGCGAGCAAAAGGACCCGGACGTTGTTCTCCCGAACCGTCATTCCGACCGTAGTATTCACCACCACGATCGGATCTAACGTTCTTAATAGTCTTTTCAAGTTGATTTTCAACTTCGGCTTTAAAAGACTTGAAAACGTCCAATGATTGAGACTTTTCATGAAGTAAATAAATGTATCCATAACGAGAGAAGTCATCTATGAACGTAATGAAATATGTTTGTCCGTTCCATGAAGGGGTAGGGAACGGTCCACATATGTCCGTATGAATTAGTTCTAAGACTTTTGTAGCTCTCAAGGATTCATTTTTGTTTGTACTATTTGTAAATTTTCCCTTAAGGCATTCAATACAAAAGTTATTTTCCGGAGTATCAAGCTTATGTAATATTCCCTCGGACACAAGCTTGTCAATTCTCCTTTTGGAGATATGACCCAAACGCCTATGCCACAAGGTATAAGAGTTTTTACTTGAAAACTTTCGTTTTATGCCTCGAGAGTTAGTTTCATTATTATGGGACTCATTTAATGAATTGGTGTGTCAAGTAAATATAGATTATCAATATAAGACAAAGAACTAGTACCAAAAGCTTTGAATCAAAATATAAATTGCATTTATTATTACCAAAGATGCAAGAATAACCTTCTCGATCTAATGTAGTGACGGAAATTAAATTTCGTCTAAATGATGGAATAATAAATACATTGTTCAAAACTAAATAATATCCGGTACTTAATAATAATCTATAGGTCCCTATGCCTTCCACCTCTACCAGGCTTTCCGGCTCCCATGTAGATGAATCTTTCACCTTCATTGGGCGTTCGGTAGTTCGAGCAACCGCATACATGAACTTATGTGAGTAGTTGCACCTGAGTCTAACCACCATGTATACGAAGGAATTGAAACTAAATTAGCTTCGATCTGAAACAAAGCTAAATGACATACCTTTCTTAATTCGCCATTGGCGATACTTAGGGCAGTCGGGCTTCATGTGAGTGGGGTCCTTGCAAAAGAAGCACTTTTTCACCTTTTGATCATTTGATGATCCCTTAGGCTTCTTTGATGCAACCGCAATCTCCTTACCTTTTCTCTTAATCCCTCGAGAAGAGGTAGATGCATAATGTGCACTTTCGGGTTTGGTGTGTTTCAACCTATCTTCTTCCTCCGTGACATGTGAAATTAATTCATTAATATTCCACTTGTCCTTTTGACAATTATAGGTCATTTCAAAATGACCAAATTGTGAAGGAAGAGAAATTAAAGCCAAATACACAAGCAAGTCTTAGATAAGTCCAACTTGAGTGCTTTTAATTTCGATGATAGATGAAACATTTCCATTATATATTCCCTTAGGTTTCCAGTGCCCTTGTACCTCATGGAAACAAGCTTTCTTAAGGTAGCACTTGTTTCCGATTTATCGCTTTTTGCAAAGCGTTGTTCTAGGGCATCTAGGAAACCTTTTGCACCATCATCCTCGGAGACACTGTTCGAAATGTCTCCGGATCGCATTCTTAATTATGCTTAGGTGACGCGATTAGAACGCTTCCACCTCTCGAACTTAAGCGGTCTTCCGCAGGTGCTTTTATCGCTAGAGGGCGGGAGCTTGTTCTCTTAATGCGAGGTCAAGGTCCAAACGGCCTAAGACCATAATAATCTTGTTTTTCCAAGTTTTAAAGTTTTTCCCGATTAGCAAAGGAATTGAGTTTAAGGCGTAGTAATGCATAAAAGCACTTCGATCAAATCGAATGAAGAGAACAAAAGAATGAAACAAAACATGTATAAGAATCTACACAATGATTAATTATATCAAAATGAATTCCATCAAAATAAAGATAATCAATATGACATCAAGACTAATCTTTGGATTTCGAATTGACTCACAATTTGATTTATCTTAGGGTAAACAAATAGCTTAAACAACACATTTCATGTACTTGCCTTCCTTTGGGCCGGATCAAGTACAAGAAGTGTCCTAAAGTTTAAGGTACTTGTTCCCCGATAATAAAGAATAAACTACTCATTTTAAACACCCGCCTTCCTTTGGGATGGTTCAAGGTTTTTAAAATGACCTAAAGTTTAATTCAATTATTACTTATAAATGTAAATATTTAGTCAATAATAAGGTCTCCTTTGGGAAACAAGCATATTATCACATATTAATATTTACATTCATCTTTTAACAATTTTGGATTTAATTAACAAGGTCTCCTTTGGGAAACAAGCATGTCAATTATATTCAAAATGTTAAGGATATAATTAATCAAAATTAAGGCCTTAAGGTAAATTTGAAACTTTAAAGGGTAAAAACAACGAAAATTTATTAATAAAAGACAATATCCTTATGTTCTACCCGTCCATTCTTAAAGTTTAACAACTCTAAGAACCGCCAATCGGCGTATTTGGTGTCCGAGATATCATATTTTATCAATAAATTATCAAAATTCTCAAGAAAAAAAAAATTGAGGCGAAGTCTCTACGGACGACTCGTCCCTTAGGGCACGACTCGTCCCTAAGGGGACGACTCGTCCATGAAGGAGGGACGAATGAATCGAAGCAACCACTATTACGGAATTTGAGGGACGACTCGTCCCTTAGGGCACGACTTCGTCCCTAAGGGGACGACTCGTCCCTATAAGAGGGACGCTGAATCGAAAGGTCCCATTTCAGAAAATTGATGGGCACGACTCGTCCCTACGGGACGACTCGTCCCCAATGCCCAGAATTACGAACAGTCACTATTTTCAAACCCTTTTATGAACAGTTTTCCAACCAAATTTCCCTTTTAATGCATTATAATTATTGGCTATGTAAATGGGACAAGTTTGCACTTTAATTAACATGATTCAAACAAGTAGACCTAGATTTACACACTCCAAACACATGATGTTGGCTATGTAAATGGGGTAATCTTGTATGAACCATTGTGTCTCTTAAAACTTGATCTTACCATTATTTCCATGGTGACTCAATTTTCAATCAAAGTAAGTAGATCCGCATACTCACAACACATTTAAAAAATGTGTGGCTATGCAAATGAACAAACTCACAACGCATCCAAGGATGGTGGCTATGTTCAAAATGGGATAATCTTACATTAAGGATTGAAAGCCTTTTGGGTAAAACCAAAATGCAGAAATAGAATGAAGTTATGAACATAATACTCTAAGACAAAATGAGTATTATGTACAAGAACAAAAAACAAGTGTAATTTTACATGGATTACAAACCTTGAACAAATTAAAGCCACCAAAGACTTTATAAGAAATTCAAACTCAATCTAGTTTATGAGCGAGGCTACGATACCAATTGTTGGAACAATTACGATCCTTTAAATATGAACCGACTCATTACTAGATTAAGAAGAGAAGAAGAAGAAGACGGAAGCGTGTAAATACCTTGTGATTCCATGTTTGTTCTTAGTCTTGTTCTTGTTCTTGAATAAAGATGATGAAGTAAGAAGATAGACTTTAATTTATGGAGGAATAGATCTTCTAAATGATGAGTGCCCTTTACTCTCTTTGATCTTCAAGTACTTAGGAAGAGTTTTGACTGAATGAGAATGTAAATGACTAGTGATTCATAGGCTTGATGGATAGGCCTTTATATAGGAATCCAAGGTGCACTTCATTTAGGGACTACACCTATTGATATACTCCCTCCGTCCCATTAGTAATGGGAAATTTACTGTAGACACGGGAATTAAGGAAAAGTGAATTATAGTGGAGGGAATAGTGAATTATAATGGTGTTGTGAGTATTAAAATAATGTAGGAGAGAGAATGAGTGGAGGGAATAGTAAAGATTCCTTTCCATTTTAGGAAGTTTGTGGTTTGTAATGGGACGACCAAAAAGGAAAGTTTGTGGTTTGTAATGGGACGGAGGGAGTATAAGATATTACCATTATGCCCATCATTTAATGGTATACTTATAATATGGAATTCTACATATTATATTGAGTTTTATACTTTATACCATATGTTATAATATTGATCATTATATTATTAAGTATTTATATGTTATATTAATCCATGTTCTTACATGGTGACCATTTGTAAGGTCGTGGGCTAAGGCGGAGGTTAAGCTTGGTACAACCGACAACGGTGATAAAAAAAATCTGGTCATCAATCTGAAGTTAGAAGTAGTTTGGGAACGACTATTGGTCACGGGAAAAGAGTATTTCATAGCCAACCATATTATTTCTGACATGTGTCAATAATATTACCGATTTATTAATATTTACTTATCAATATTAGTTAATATGATTATTAAATAATATTAAAATTAATAAAATTATTTAATTAATAATTAAAATATACTCCCTCCGTCCCGCTAATATTCGCACATTTTCCTTTTTGGGCGTCCCGCTAATATTCGCACACTCTCAAAAAGGAAACTTTATATTAATAAAATATTCACCCTACCCCACTCATTCTCTCTCCTACATTATTTTAATACTCACAACACCATTATAATTTATTATTCCCTCCACTCATTCTCTCTCCACTCATTCTTTTACACTCACAACATTTTATTAAAATATCATACTCCCTCCGTCCCAGTCATCTTAGGAAATTTTGAAATGGCACGGGGATTAAGGAATATTATTATAGTATTAGGAGAGAGAATGAGTGGAAGAAGTGTTGTGAGTGTGAAAAATTAAATAGGAGAGAGAATGAGTTGGATGAATAGTTAGGAGAGAGAATGTTGTGAGTGTAAAAGTAAAGTAGGAGAGAGAATGAGTGGGGTAGAAAGAGTATAAAAATAATAAAAACTTTCCATTTTTGGAATTCTTAAGATCGGCGGGACGCCCAAAATAGAAAGTTTTCTTAAGATCGGTGGGACTGAGGGAGTATTCCTTAATTCCCGCGCAAACAGTGTTAGTGCGGAACTTAGCGGGACGGAGGGAGTATAGATTATTTTATCATATATAATTAATAATAATAAAGTAATATGATTAATAATAATAATTGGTATTGAAATGAGTAGAAAAAAAATATATATTGGGTATAGTAAAAAATATGAGAGACAATTTAATGACTTTTGTCACCATTGTTGATAAAATAGAATGAAGTTATGATTATTAATGACTGATGATGTAAAGTTGATGTCAAAAAGAGAGAGAGAGTACCATGCCCGATTACCACTGTGGATGGATGGTCTTACACTTCCGGCCCAAAATTGTTCAATTTAACCGTGAAAACAGCGCCCAAAATTGTTCTATTTAACCCTGAAAACGGCGCTGACAGTACGATAGGATATATGTTGGGGTTTTAGTTTGAAGCAAGTGAGATTAATGGGTTTTAAAGCTCAATTCCATTTTGATTACTCCCTCCGGCTTAAAGGATAAGGGTGTAAGTGGTTTGGTTTAAAATGTGGTTTGGAATCGAATCAAATTAAATTATGCGGTTTAGTTCGGTTTGCAAGCAATATTGGTTTGGTTCTAAAAATTGTCAAATCGTGTGGTTCGATTTGGTCTGCGGTTTGGACCCCCAAATCACGGTTCAAGACCGCGAGATCGAACCATAAAACTGAACCATTAAACCAAACCACCAAACCGTTCAATATTAACCGTAGATATGTATATCTTTCATTTCACGTTACATTTAGATTTGAAAACTCCTAATTCTATTCATGGGTTTTAGCCCATAACCCTTATTTCTTTTGATTAATGTAATAATGTTAATTCACTATTTAGCACATAACATTACAAGTAATCAAATGGTATGTTGTTATCATAAATATTGAAGCATAATTTCAAGTGGGTTTAAATATTGAATCTCTTATACTCCCTCCGTCCCGCTACAAATCACACACTTTCCTTTTTGCGCGTTCCGCTACAAATCACACACTTACTAAAATGGCAAAGAATTTTTACTATTCCCTCCACACATTCTCTCTCCTGCATTATTTTAATACTCACAACACCATTATAATTTACTATTCCTTCCACTCATTCTCTCTCCTATTTTACTTTTACACTCACAACATTTATATCATTAATGGTTTAAGCAATGTTCTATTTCATGGTTTGAACCGTGGTTTGAATGTGGTTTAAACCGCGGATCGAACAGTAAAATCAAACCGCGGTTCGAACCATACCGAACCAAACCATGGCGGGATGGTTCGGCTCGATTTGAATTTATTTCATGGTTCGGTTCGGTTTGAGAAAATGTGATGGAAAATAGAATCCACAAATAAAAAAAGTAATGAAAGCTTTTCATTTTTGATTTTTGAATTTTCAGGTAGGAAAATCTTTTGAAAAAGTTTAAACTTTTAGATTTTGGATGGATGAGAATGGAAAGTATATGCTCCATCCGTCCCGCTCGAAGTGTTCCAACTTTTTTTTTGGGTGTTCCATTTAAAATGTCCCAATCCAAAAAATAAAAGTTTTTTATTACTTTTTTTATTTGTGGGACTCACTTGTCATACTCACAATAAATATTCACTAACTATTCCCTACCCCACTTTCTTTTTCATACATCACTTTTCATACTCACGACATTTATTTCACTATCTATATTTTGCATTATATATATTCATTCCTTAATTTCCGTGCATAATTCATTTTGAAATATTTCGATCGGAACGGAGGGAATAGAATTTAGGAAAGTTTTTATAACATGGGATATTTAACTGTACACCACAAATCTATCTATATATAATAAGAGGATTGTCAAGTTTTCCCCCCAAAACGAAGGGCAGTTTAGACATTTCACGCCATGGCAAAAATGTAGATAACAAGGAAGAAAATCCACGTGGAGCGTTGTGGAAGGACGGAAGTTGGCGCGTGGCATATACGCGCCGAGAGTGGCGCGTGAATGCAGTGAATTTTTTTTTTTTTTAAGTTTTCGGACACGTGTTGCATATTCTGTGAAGGGCAATTTCGTCATTTCCAGCGATGGCAGAATTGTAAATATTTGAAGACCTACGTGTCACATGTTCATTGGCTGAATTTATTTCAGTTTTTTTTTCCTCCGATTTCTTTGACCTCAATTATTTTATATTAAATTAATTTTTTTTAATTTTTTTTTACACCAAAATTCATAATTTCTTTTTCTCTATAAATAGAGACTTTTTTCATTTGATTTGGACACAGAAAAAAATTCCTCTTTTTTAAATTTTAATTTGTTAATTATCCTTTGCTAATTTTTCAATTTCTTTTTAGTGAAAATTAATTAAGTGTGAAATATTTTTTTTAATTATAAATGATAATAATAACAATAATAATTTTACTAATAAAAAAATAAAAAATAAAAAAAAAATTGATGGGGTATAGGATGATGAGTTGGAATGGTGTTGAATATGTATAAACAAAATCATTGTGTATATATAAAATAGATAGAGTTATTTAATATAATAATAATATATATCTATATGTATATATAGGGCGGAGTATGATGAATGTGAGTTTGAGTTTCTATTATATATTAAATTAATTTTTTTCTTTTTTACACCAAAATTCATAAAAAAAAATTCTCTTTAAATAGAGACTTCTTTCATATGATTTGAACAAAGAAAAAAAATTCTCTTTTTTAAATATAAATATGGTAATTATCCTTCGCTAATTTTTCAATTTCTGTTTAGTGAAAATTAATTAAGTGTGAAGTATTTGTTTTAATTATAAATGATAATATAATAATAATAATGATAATAAAAATAAAAATAATATAATATAATAATGATGGAGTGTGATGAATGTGGGTTTGGGTTTCAATTTAATAAGTGGGATAGGGTAATATGGTTATTGGGTTTCTTTTAGTTCGATACATCAAACAATTTATTTAATTTTTCTTAAAAAAATATTTGAAGCATAGTAAATAAAGTATTAATAAATTTATCGATTTTTCGATCGATCTAAAAAAATTGTGTATTTATAAAGACGAATATCGGGAAATATGGTCATCATTTTAATTTTTTGGTGTACAAATTGGTATTTTAAAAGAGGGAGAGGAATGAGCGAAATGAGTGGGTTGGGTTTGATGAGAGAGCGGAGGGGTTGGGAATTTTTTTTTTCATTTAACACAATTGTTAGTGTTTTTAGGATTTTAATTTTTTCTTCTAAAAATTAAATAAGTTAAATTGAAAATAAATATCATAATTATGTTCATGATGAGTTAATGTAAATAAATATGACATATCATGTATAATTTGTTGTGGTATCTTATATTGCGAGTTTAATTGTATATGTGTGAAAGTATAATTTGTAATGTTCTTAAATTAAAAATTAATAAGTTATTAGAATTTATTTTGAAATAGAATTTATATATTTTTTCTTTTATTGGATTAAATGGGTGAAGTAGGGTTTTCCACTGGGAGTAAAAGAGAATTAGTACGGATTGCATATTAAAGTTGAGGAGAATAAAAGGGGTAGATTAAGTTTTCATTTGGAGCGGAACAAAGAAAATCAAATTATTTCGGTATGCATTGCATGAATATTTAAATTTTCTAGACAAAATCTTAATAAAAAATAAGATATTAATTTATATTGGGAGAGAGGTAATAGTACTACTATATTAATTTATATACATAAATCTTAAGAATATAATCTAACATCTATCTATATATAAAAGGAGGACAGTCGATGTTGTCACTCAAACCAAGGGCATTTTCGTAATTTCACATAGTGGCAAAGTTGAAGATATAGCATTAACATGTGATGTGGCAGGATCTGATTGGAAGAAAATTAGGCGCGTGCAGTACACGCGCCGACATAGGCGTGTACACAGGTTTTTTTTTTAACACTTGGCGATCTCTGATTGGCCGGTTTTATTTCAGATTTTTATTTTTTACCCCTTTTTTTTCCTCAATTATTTAAAAAAAAAATTTAAAAATTTTTCACCATATTTCATAAAAAAAAAATTCTCTATATATACAGACTATTTTTATTTGATTTGGACACATAAATAAACACTTTTTTTTAAATATAAATTTCTTAATTATCCATTTTAATTTTTCAATATCTTTTTAGTTAAAATTAATTAAGTGTGAAGTATGTTTTTTAATTATAAATGATAATAATAATAATAATAATTTTACTAATCATAAAAAAAATATAAAAAAAAATGATGGGGTATAGGATGATGAGTTGAAAGGGTGTTGAATTTTTATAAATAAAATTATTGTCCATTTATAAAGTATATATGGTTATTTAATATAATAATAATAATAATCTATATATATATATATATATATATATATATATATATATATATATATATATATATATATATATATATATATATATATATGGGAGTGTGATGAATCTGGGTTTGGGTTTCTATTTAATAAGTGGGATGGGGTAATATGGTTATTGGGTTTATTTTAGTTCGATACATCAAACAATTTATTTAATTTTTCTTAAAAAATTCTTTGAAGCATAGTAAATAAAGTATTAATAAATTTATCGATTTTTCTATATGTCTCAAAAAATTGTGTATTTATAAAGACGAATATCGGGAAAGATGGTCATCATTTTAAAAAATTTGATTGAAGTGCATGACAATATTCTAAGAAATAAAGATAGTATAAATTGGTATTTTAAAAGAGGGAGAGAAATGAGTGGGTTGGGTTTGATGAGGGAGCGGAGGGTTTGAGATTTTTTTTTCATTTAACACAATTGTTAGTTTTTTTAGGATTATGATTTTTCTTCTCAAAATTAAATAACTTAAATTGAAAATAAATATCATAATTATGTTCATGATGAGTTAATGTAAATAAATATGACATATTTTTTTAGATGTACGAGCATGAGTTAATGGAAAGTTTTCATTTGAAAAAGAATGTTCTTAATTTTTATTAGATAATTGTACTATCCTTTTGGGATGACCAAATCTTTTGAATTTTATTTTAATTCTCTTTATAAAAAATAACAAGCCTTCCAAACTATTGACCTAAATGACCAATTTTTTGAAACTCGCTAAACGGTGTAGCGAGTTTATAATTTTGTCTGATTAAACTCGCTACACGGTGTAGCAAGTTTAAATTTGCTGACCAAAATTGTGCAATGACCAATTATATGTCGCTACATCCAGAGTTAAAAGGTAAATGATTTTAAATATTGATATGTAATGATGATAATACTGACCACTGTGATATTTGTACTACCAATATAGTATTCACAAATTTTTTTCACAATATATAAAAATAACTCACTTTTCTGTTTGTTTTATTTTAAATTTCATCTTTTGAGTGTTAGTAACGATCCGTGCATCGCACGGGTGTTACACTAGTTTGGTTAGTAAATAACGATGTGGCAAAGATCTTGATAGGATGCAGAAATCGTACATATATCAGCATTACTACATTAATAGGTTGTAATCAAGATGCTAATACCTGAAATCACGAACAAATGACTTATCGCGATGGTATCCGTCTAATATCCTTCGGCGTGATGATTAGATGTAAAGTTATAGGTTTGTATGAAATTGTATGAAAATAACGTAATTTCAAAATAGTCAAGATGACATTACCCTTCACCGTTGTGTACGTAGTGGTATCTATAATGTTATCTTTGGATGTTGATAAATCTCATAAATCGTGGAGAGATTATATGCATAACCGTTTACGAGAAAGTAAGGAACGGTTACGTATGGCGACATGGGTTTACGCACGTTGAGTTTGATCGAGATCACCTGAATGGTCGAGGTCGCCTGAAGTCGTGCCTAGGTTAGGTAGAGATTACACAAGGAGTAGATCGTACGTCGAACGAATCTAGGTCGGAAACAAAAAAGGTCGGACAATAAGTTCGATCTAACTTGATGAGCTTATGCAGTTCTGACAACTTGGTGGGCCTTCTACATTTTATGGGCCTTTGGGCTTGCTTGAATATAGGTCAGCCTGTTGCTTGATCCATCATTTTTATTCCGTTCAAATCTTATTTTTGTCACTGAATTTTAGCTTCTTTTTAAAAAAATGTTTTCATTATAAACTTTTGCATTTTTAAAAATATGTTCACTCTGTCACTATTCTTGTCAAAAATCTAACGAAAAATAGTCATGTAACTTCTTCGTTATGTTTTTACGAAGATGTTGACACGTAGATAAAGAGGGGGTGGCAGAAGGGTGTTGAGATGATATGGTGGTTGCGAAAATTGGGGTGGGGGTGGGATTGAAGAAGAGGGTGACTTAAGAATTAAGAGAGAAAGAAAAAGGAGATAATTAAGGTTAATTGCTTTTGATGGATTAATATACACTATTTTCCATAAATTATGAGCTAATGATATTTTATACTAATTAACTTGTGGCTTCAACATCTAGGTTTAAAAACTTAACAAAATTTAGTCATGTGAGGTTAAATAGCCAACTTTCGTTAAGTTTTTAGCAAATTTTGAAATGACTAAATTTCAATTAAAATTTTGTAAAAAATAGTTATTCTTACAAATTTCTAAAAAAATCCAATAAAAGTGTTTATAAAAATGGGTTTTAAAATAGTACTACCAAACAAAGTTTTTTTTTTTTTTAATAAGAGGACAAAGATTTTGAAAGAACTATATTCCCTCCGTTCCATATTAATATGCAAAAAGACTTATTTTGATCATTTTAATTAGCAAAGTTTCAAAATACAAATTAGAGTCACTTGTTATACTCACATCAATATTCACTTACTTTACTATCTCTCTCCTATTTAATCATATACACTTATAATCTATCACCTTTTTTTATACTCCCTCCGTCTGTGAAAGATTGTCCCATTTGTTATTGTGACTTGTCCAAAAAAGTATGTCTGATTTCTAAATTTAGGCATGAATGTTAGTGTAAATCTACTAAGGTACAAGAAGGTGAAGCTCTTTCTTAATAATTACAAAATGTACAACAGGACAATTTTTTAGGGTCGAAAGGAGTACTCCCTCCGTCCCAGCTTAGTGTGAACCAAAATATTGAGCACACCGATTAAGGAAAAGTAAGAGAGAGAAAAAATGGAGAGAAAATGTTGTTAGACTACCCACAGTGGTAGTATGAAATGGGAGATGAAATCCCATTTCAACTACCTCAATCCTTGCAATGGAGGTCGGCTTTAGGTTGAATGGATTGACGGGATGAAAACTTTCATCCCGTATGAAAGCCTTTTTTTTTTTTTTAATTGGACACATGTCGGCTTAGGATAGGAGGGGTACAAGGCGCGTGCGCCTCACGCTCCGGATAGGCGCGTGAGGCGCATGGTTTTTTTTTTTTCCTGAATGTGCCACGTGTCAGTCACCCATTGGTCCGTACTTTATTATTTTTTCACCCAATTATTTAAACTCAATTATCTCATAATAAATGATTTAAAAAAAAAAATTCACCAAAATTCATCATTTTTTTCCCTACAAATTGATATAAGTTTCATTTGATTTGGACACAAAAAAAAAACACTTAGTTTTCAATTTGGGCTGAATTATTACCTAGTATATTAATTATTTTTTAAATTTTTTTCACCAAAATTCATCATTTTTTTTCCGACAAATTGATATAAGTTTCATTTGATTTGGACACAAAAAAAAATACTTAGTTTTCAATTTGGGCTGAATTATTACCTAGTATATTAATTATTTTTTTAATTTTTTTTTCACCAAAATTCATCATTTTTTTTCCTACAAATTGATATAAGTTTCATTTGATTTGGACACAAAAAAAAACACTTAGTTTTCAATTTGGGCTGAATTATTACCTAGTATATTAATTTTTTTTTAATTTTTTTTTCACCAAAATTCATCATTTTTTTTTCCTACAAATTGATATAAGTTTCATTTGATTTGGACACAAAAAAAACACTTAATTTTCAATTTGGGCTGAATTATTACCTAGTATATTAATTATTTTTTTAATTTTTTTTTCACCAAAATTCATCATTTTTTTTTCCTACAAATTGATATAAGTTTCATTTGATTTGGACACAAAAAAAAAACACTCACTTTTCAAAAACAGAGAATATAAATAAAATAAAAGTGGTGGGGTATAGAATGATGAGTTGGAAGGAGTTGAAATTTAATTTAAGTTAGTTATTGTAGGGGGTTAAATGAAATGGATAGATGAAATATTAGGTGGATGAGAAAAAGTGTAAAAAGTGTTGAATGAAATTGGGGAAGGTGTATTACCCATTGTGGGTAGTCTTAGTGTAAAAGTAAAATAGGAAAGAGAATGAGTAGAAAGAATAGTTAGGAGGAAAAATGTTGTGAGTGTAAAAATAAAATAGGAGAGAGAATGAGTGGGATAAATAGTGAAGATTTTCTTTCATTTTGGACAGTTCACACTTGACTGGAATGAATCAAAAGGAAAATAAGTGTACACTCGACTGGGACGGAGGGGGTATATCTATTTAATTCTTGTACCAATTTATTATATTATTATAGTACAGAGTACGGAGGGAGGGAGTATGCTTTAATAACACCTGGTTGGCCATTGACAACGACATTCTTAACTTTAATAACAACCGGTTGACCGTTGACAATGACATTCTTAACGCAAGGATAGTTGATATGAGCCGCTATATAACTCACAATATTCACAAAATTTGGGGAAAAACGTGTTTCTTCGTCGCGTCTGGAGAAACGGGGCTACTTATGTCGCGCGACATACTTAGCCGCAACAACTGGATATCCTTTCCAAAGCTTCTGAATATCCAGAAGCTTGAATATGGATATCCAGAAGCTTTGGAAAGGATATCCAGAAATCAAATAATTTTTCTAGCTATCCTTTCCAAAGCTTCTGGATATCCATATTCAAGCTTCTGGATATTCAGAAGCTTTGGAAAGGATATCCAGAAAAAATATTTGATTTCTGGATATCCTTTCCAAAGCTTCTGGATATCCATATTCAAGCTTCTGGATATCCAGAAGCTTTGAAAATGATATCCAGAAACTGGCTAAGTATGTCGCGCGACATAAGTAGCCCCGTTTCTCCAGACACGACGGAGAAACGCGTTTCTCCCCAGACCGACTCCACAATATTAGGTTATGGATGTCTTCAATTATATTTTGTTTATATCATTTATTTATTAAGTTTAATTTTGTACATGAAAATTTATATCAGTACCAATCAATTAAATTGATATATCAATTAAGTTGATACCGTTGGTATTCGGTTGGTACTAGACTCTATCAAATCAAAAAAATAAATTTTGAGATTTAAGCAAATTAATATTTTATCAAAGATAATTAACGTTCTCAAACGAGCTTTACCACGAGACGAGACATAATCAAAATGAGAAAGACATCAGAAGTTTAATTTGGTACTTTCCAAAGACATTCACAAACCAAATAATTCTTACAATCAAAAATAACAAACTCACCGTGTTTCAAAAGAAAATGCCACATAATTTAATTAGTGGACATGAAAAAATTCAATACCCCAACTAAATTAAGATAACATCCAACCATCCAAGACATCGAAGCATTTGGTAAAGCGAGATCAAGTGTAGATCAAAGTTTCAATTCGCTATGAACCAAAGTATAAAGCAAAAGTGCAACTCTGCAAATTGTCAAAAAAAATTAAGATCAATAAAAGAATGAAACTAACAATAATTTAAAGTAAAATAATGGAAAGAATCTAATATACAATACAAGGAAGGGGTAACCGCCTCTTAGCCCTTACATAAGTGGTGGCTGAGATTGATTCTCTCCAAATTGATCTGACGGCCTAGGATCGCCCCACGTTCTCCCACACACACTCTCCCTCTCTTCACGACACAATCTCATCCTCCTTTCGACGACACCGGGGATGGCGACTGCGGTGATATCTAGGGCTTCAATTTTTCCTCCTCCTCCCAAGATTTAACTGCTCAGTGGTATTTAGATCCAACCCTTACAACTTCAATTGCCGATTTTGCCACCAAGAAAGTGGTTAGACGGCGGCGTCGAGTTGAGGAGACGAAGAAAGTCGAGAAACAGTCGAAGAAGGTGATTGAGATGGTGACGTTGATGGAGACGCAGGAAGTTGGGGAGATGATAGAGCATGTTGATGAGGTTGAGGAGATTTGCGGCTTTGCATTTAATCCTAGCCACAAGATATTGTTCGCGCCTCCACATTCTTCTGGCACGCCAGGATTTCGGCCATCCCTTTGAGGTAAAAACCCCTTGCTCAATTACAAATTCTTAGGGCTTTGATTTGTGTTTTTGCAGTTCAGTTCTATTTGGGTTCATCGGGGTTGGGGGGTTTGATTTCATGTTTCTGGGTTTAATTTTCTTCTTGAATTTTGTTTGAATTTCTCTCTTTCTATGTCGGATTTCTGGTTATCTTAAACTGTTAAAAGGCAGACCTTTTAGAGTTTTCGGAATATGAAGGTGTTTACTTGGCTGTTATGGGAGAGGGTTTACATCTTCAGGCCTAAGGTAAGGTGCACATTATTTGAAGGTGTTTACTCGGCAGTTCTAGAATTGGAATCTTTAATTAACCTATTATCTACTCATATATAATAGCACATAGCTTATTGTATTTCTGTAATTGATTGGAGGATGCTCGACTTAAAATACTATCATTGAAGGGAAGATAATATGACTACTACTGTTGTTCAAAGAAAGAAAACGAAAGACTGTATATTTCTTTGCTTTCGATGAATGTGTAATGTGTACTCAAGGTGGTTAGGTAGGGGTTATGGAAAAGAAGGCAGTGAGTAGTGAATTGAGTTGGAGGTCATTGGTTAAGAAATTGTTATAGTTAAAAGATTTGACTAAATTTAATAATTAAAAGTTTATGTCTAATTCTTATGAACGAATAGGTTCATTTTTTGATGAAATTACTATCAATTTGAGTTGGAGGCTTCAATCTGATTGATTGGTATTCTCGAACTCCAGTCTACCAGAGTTTTGATTGTATGAGTTGTTTTGGTTTTTTGTTGAGGGCTTACGTTTTTTATTTTTGGTACGAGCATTGCCTTTACCAAAATGACCAGCCGCACATGCAACGGAATTAAAGTGAGTAGTCTATTTCATAACTATCTGTTTCAAAATCATTGCTTTCTAAGAGTATATATTATGTTTCAAGGTAATTTTCGTGTATGTTAGGTGGGGGTTATGGAAAAGAACGCAATGAGTAGTGAATTGAGTTGGAGGTCATTGGTTAAGAAATTGTTATAGTTAAAAGATTTGACTAAATTTAATAATTAAAAGTTTATGTCTAATTCTTATGAACGAATAGGTTCATTCTTTGATGAAATTACTATCAGTTTGAGTTGGAGGCTTCAATCTGATTGATTGGTATTCTCGAACTCCAGTCTACCAGAGTTTTGATTGTATGAGTTGTTTTGGTTTTTTGTTGAGGGGTTACATTTTTTATTTTTGGTGCGAGCATTGCCTTTACCAAAATGACCAGGCGCACATGCAACGAAATTAAAGTGAGTAGTCTATTTCATAACTATCTGTTTCAAAATCATTGCTTTCTAAGATTATATATTATGTTTCAAGGTAATTTTAGTGTATGTTTCTTTGATTGATGATTTTGATTTATTTTTTTACTAACTGTTGGTTGATTCAGTATTTTTTTTTTAATATTTAGTTTCCAGAAAACTTTTTCTGTGCTTCATAATATCTGCATTTTATACAAAGTAGATTTTGCAACAAAATCTCACTTACGAGATAAAGAGAAAGAGTTGTGTTCGAATTGGGAGTTGATGGAGCGAAAAAGTGGCATGAGTGGCTTACATATTAAACCATATGCATCTTTGTTTGAATTTAGTAGTATATGATTGAGCGTCATCATTGGTGTTACTTTTTGGGGTTTAGGTTTTCCCGAGGTTGATTTCTGTTGTCATGAGCCATAATGATGAAGCAAGGTGGTAGTTAGTAAGAAGTTGGTCTTCACATCCGCACTATCAGTGTTCTACAACATCAACTCCCCCTCTAAGATGAATCTAATTGGAGTGATTGCTTGGGTTTGTAGCAATATATCAATTATTTCTAAAGGCTAGGTTGATTAAAGGAAATTATGTACAGTTCAAACTCTTTAAGAGAGGCAATGGTCATCCTGAGCAAGAAAAGGTAAATAATTAATCTAAGCAACCATCAAAATGCCCCCAGCAGTACTAATAAATTCTAAAAAATGTGTGAAGAGGGGTTTACACAAGATCAAATGCCATTTCTATGTTTTATTCATATTTACATTCTTTGAATAAAAAAATGTCACTTCAACAATGATGCACGTAGAATAAGAGGTTTTTGAGTTGAGTTGTTTTGGGATACCGATGAGATTACTGTCATATTTAAGTTGATTTTGTTGATTTTATAGCTGATACACACTTCTAAGTTAATGGTTGTTTTTTAGTATTAAATTATGTGGTTTATGAAAAATGAAGGCATTATTAAGCAATGGAATAGCCTCACTCTCACTGTGGCAGTGGTGGTTTTTTTTTTTTTTTTCGGGATGTGATGTACACATTGAGTTGGTGCTCCTGTTATTCGCGAAGAATTTTTTGAATGCTAAGTTGGACTATCTCAGAGCCTCGATAACCTTTGTTGACTGTGTCCATACTAGCTGGGTTGTTGTTTAATTAGAGTATCTAAATCTTTTTTATGCTGCAACTATGCTTGATGAGCCAGGGAATAATGTGATTTGGCTTGAGGAGAAGAAAAGAGGGAGAAAGAAATTGCAAAGGAAATACAGGAAGCAGATTAATTCAAAGCTGAGTTTTACAAGAGGTGGTAACAAAGGCGTCAGAACAGTACAATCAACAAAAGAGAGAAGCAAAAGGTGAGTCTTGCTGGAAAAAAAAACTGTATGATGTGTATATTCAATACAATTAGCAATTTTACATGATTGAGCGGCATAATTTCTTATATTGATTATTCACTTGACACTTCCAAGTTGGTATTGAGTGATAATGAATGAGAACTATTTGTTACTTATGAATGACATTGATATACATTTTCTCTGTGTATTTCAATTTTGACTTATTATGATTACTATGTTACCGGATGGAGGGAGTAGTAACTAGCATTTCATTCTCAAACTTTTTTGGTATCTTTATATTTATTTAGTTCAATCTGACTATTAGGGGTATTATTTTAATCTTATGTAAAAGAACCAGTTACTCACTCACTGCTTTGGCAAATAAATGTCTTGGAAATATGGTGAAAGGTAGTTGATGGGGAGTAATGGAGTGACTTGGAATAATGAGAAAGAGAGTATTTGATGCGGGTGAGGATGTAAGTGGGGGTACTGACCCGTGCGGTCCGCACTAGCTCAAAGTACTAGTCTATATTACAATAGGGAATGAGAGTAACCGCCGAGACAAAGAGGGATCAGGATTGATTCTCAAATAATTAATCCGACGGCCTACGTTTGATTCCTAAAATTAACTGTAAGTAACTGTTTTCGAAAAACTGTCTATCCCAATCCACTACTCTATCTCTACCCTCACCACTCTGAGAAGTTGCAATGCATTTGCAGATTAGTCCCTTCGAGATGAGAGAACCATATGAATTCCTCAGCCTAATGTATCTCTCTCCCGCACACAAATTTTCACTCTTTCCAAACGATTGCCAGCGGTAAAGCATTCTGAATATGCATGTATGTTTTGGCTATTTTTATGTAACTGTTATTGTTTTTTTATTTATTGGCAAAACAAACAATCGGAGGTTCTTGAATTTGGTGGTTTGATTTGGGGTTATGCTATTCAAAATCTATTCATTAATGGGTTTTATCAGGTTTTCAGGGGTTAAGAAGGAGCATTTAATGGTCTGAAGGCCTGACCTTTTCCTTCACAATTCCAAGTCATGGAATGTGTTTCTTATAATGTCTATCTTTACTCAAGTTGGCTTCTTCACTTACCCTGGAGACTTCACTTACCCTGGATGTATTCTTAATCTCAATGTTCAGTGTGATAATTATTTGGACCTCAACACGGAACAATGCCCGACAGCGGCGGACTATTACTACTACCACCTCTTGGGCAAAGATCTAAGCCTAAGGAGGGTTTTATGAAGTGAGATTGCGTTAATTAATGTTAATTCAGCCCAACAATGATCATAAAAAGAGATAACATTGTTCAACATGAGGAAACAACTAATGCAGATCGGTGGTCTCACAAAGAGCTGACATTACGGGCCATGCTAGAGGCACAAAAGAAGTTTATAAAAAGATGGATACAAAATGAGGTGACGATATGATTGTGGCTTCGCCACACTCTATTTAAAACTCACCAACACAATTATGATATATATATACTTATATTGCAAACCAATTTTTGTGATATTTTTGTAACTTTCGCATTACTTACTAATGTAGTACTTTTATCAAACAGTTACATAGTGTGAATTATATGGAGTCCTGGTGCTTCATATGGATGATGAATGCTGTTCTAGGAACCTCCTTGGTCCACCTTCTTTTTTCCTGTTGCAGTACTTAGTCTGTCTTTAGATTTTCATTTTTTCATTCATCATCAACCACTAACCTCAATGATGAACATTTTGCTACCGCTACTTGCTTTTCTACAGTCTACAAATGCAGCTTCTAAAGCACACAATTTCTACTATCCACCCGGTTAAAAAGCTACAAAACCTTTACCGTCAATCACGAGTAGAGTTAATTAGGGCTTACAAATAAGAGTCAGGGAGCCTTAGCATGTAGAAAGAAAAAAAGAAGACAAATACGGCTCTACACAATGTCTTTTTTTTTTCTTTCTCACACTGAAAATACAAAAATGGAGCATATATATCCATTTTTAAGAAACTTTTATGTACATCCTTTGCCACAAAATGATTGTCGATTAAAATTTTAATAGGCATCGTGAATAATGACTTTTAATCAATTTCAATAACATATACTCCTTCCGTTCGAAAGCTGAATATAAGAGCATTATAATAAGTACTTTTACTCGAAGAAGGTTGAAATAGGACTGACGAATCTGAATATAAGAACATTATTATAAGTACTTTTACTAGGATTTTACTAGGAGGTTGATGAAAAACAAAGTTTCAAACAAAGTTTAGGCACTCATAGTTTTTTCAAGCTGTACAATATTTTATACTTGCAATTTTTTGAATATTATGTAATACAAAGTGTTGCTTTTATATTTTGATCAATTTCATGATATTGAGAAAATTTTAAAATTGTTTATCTTTATAAATTTTTTAACTTGACCAACATCATGCATCCCGTGCCATTGGCACGGGCTAAAGAGTACTAGTCTATATTAAATCACATAGACCAATTATGTTTATGAGTTTTGCTTAAATTTAAGGCCACAAAAGTTTCTACTTTCTTGCTTGTATATTAGGCCAGAGAGAGTACATGTTTTCTATAAGAGCATGGGATTTTCCATCCAAACAACTCAAGAGTCACGGTTACATAGGTAAAGGTGTTGATATTCTTGCTCAACCACTGATGATGTTTTGAAGTTTGAACTAAGAAGGTACAAATCAAAGCCACTCAAATAGAGAGACCGACAGTGAGAAAGAGTCAAAAATGTTAAATTAGGTTAGATTTATTTTTTATATTTATTATTTATATGAAAATTAATATTTTTAAAAAATTATAATTGGTATTCGGTATATCAATCAATATTAAACTTATGACCATGTACCAACCAATTATATATAATTGGTACGGTAGTACCGTACCAACATTTCGATATACCAATTGTCACATACTAATTATAATTGATACGATTGGTACACAAGTTGATTGGTACGAATTTGAAAATTTTGTCGCCCTATATTAGTATGCGTAATAAATAAATAAATAATTATAAATTATAGTAGCTTGTTTGGAATTATTTTCAATAATAGTTGTATATATATTTGAACTAGAGTAAGCCCGTGTCCAAGGCCACGTTTTTTGTTTTTTTTTTAAAAAAAATTTTTGTTTAAAAAAAAAAAAATTTTTTTAAGGGCAAAATGGAAAAGGGACAAAATAGTGAGGGCAAAATGGTAATCTCGGCAGATGGCACTATTCACACTACTGTAGCAAAGCACCCGTATCCAAGGCCACGTGATTTTTTTTTTTAATTTATATCTAAGCTTAAGCTTTGTTCAAACAAAATGGTAATGGTTTTAATGTAATTCTAATCTAAAGACTAATACCCAGTCAAAGTATTGGTTGGGCCAAAAGCCCATTTTCAAAAAGCCCAACCCAAAAATGTTCATCAAGACGTGGAGTCTCGTGGAGACGATCTCATTTTAGCAAATCATCTCGCCAAACACACTCCTCTCCTCGCCCCTTGGTGGATCTCAAAGTCCAACGCCGCCGGTTAACCTTCGCCTCTCCGACCGTCCGTCCGGTTAGTTTTCATCTTCTCTATCATCAAGCAACCATGACTTTCGCGATCTGTTCCTTGCATCGTTCTAGGTTTATGTGTATAGATTCGTTGTTCGTTTTTCTTTGACCGTCGGAAGATATTAGCAGTTTTTCTATGTATTCTCTATTTCCATACTTTTTTACTGTCAATTTTACGATTGAGCTGCGAATTGATGATTAAAAAAAAAAAAACTTTTTTTTTAAGGGCAAAACGGGAAAGGAAGTGAATAGTGAGGGCAAAATGGTCATTTTCGCGATTGAAACTGTTCATGCTACAGTGCCAAAACCGCTTCCATTTATACTATAGATATTAATATTTTTGTCAGAGAAATGATGGAAGGAGGGGATAGTCATTCTAATTTACTGCACTAATTTAGTAATGTGATAATGAAATTTATAATAAATAATTATAAATCTATAGTATAAATGACATCCTCCTTGCTACATTACAATGAACAGTTTTAAGTGTCAAATTTTTCATTTTGCCCTCACTAAGTTGTCCCTTTCCCATTTTGCCCTTTAAAAAAAAATTAATTAAAAAAAAATATGTGTCCTTGAACACGGGCTTTTACTAGTTGATTATTAAAACTGAGCATCCTCAGTAGGACTCATTATTTTAATTTTTTTTTTAGAGGCTTTGACCAATTAGTCCACCAAAAACCAAATAAAAACTACCTTTAAGGATTTACATTATCAAAACTCGTCAAAAAGTCCCTGAATTTTTTCTGGATCAAACTGCCCCCTCCACACATCTCACGCGCTTGGTATACCAGCATTTAGCGTTTCTTTCTCTCTCCTTTTCTCTCTCTTTCTTTTTTTCTCTTAAATTTTTTAAATACAATATCTCAAAATCTAAAAGTCGAAAAAATAATCTGAAATCACTGTTTTAATTCCATTGTCAAGACGAATCAAACAAGTTTACTCATCATATATTTCAAATTTTATAAATAAAATAAAATTATTTTGATGTAAATAACTGTATAATGGTTTTCACATTTATAAACTGAGAATTCAATTTCACAGTTTTGATGTAAATAACTGTATAATGATTTTCACATTTATAAACTGAGAATTCTATTTGACAGTTTTGATGTAAATAACTGTATAATGGTATTCACATTTATAAACTGAGAATTCTATTTCAAAGTTATATAAAAATGTGAAATGTTTTGACAGTTTTGATGAGTTAACTGTATGATGGTTTTCACATTTATAAACTGAAAATTCTATTTCACATTTTTGATGAGTTAACTGTATAATGGTTTTCACATTTATAATTTATAAACTGAGAATTCTATTTCACAGTTTTAATGAGTATAACTATATAATGATTTTCACATTTATAAACAGAGAATTCTATTTCACAGTTTTTAATGAGTATAACTGTATAATGGTTTTCATATTTATAAAGTGAGAATTCTATTTCATAGTTTTTATAAGTATAATTGTATAATGATTTTCACATTTATAAACTGAGAATTCTATTTCACAGTTTTGATGAGTATAACTGTATAATGGTTTTCACATTTATAAACTGAGAACCCTATTTCACAATTATATAAAAATGTGAAATACACATTACAGTTATTTCACAAACAATGCATAAGGATAAATAACTGTGAAAATCTATAAAATATTAATGTGAAATATATTTCTCAGTTTATAACATAAACCAACACATTTACAAATTAAACAAATTCTATTTCACAGTTATTTAAATAACTGTGAAATAGAATTCACAGTTATTTACACCAAAATTTGTGTCTAAGTTTCATGAGAAATATTAGTTGTTCACCAAACTCTAACCAAAATTACTACACCAACAACTTTTAATTCATAGAGTTTCAATCCACCTAAATTACTACAGCAAAAGACACTAATTATCAAATTAATGTTAACAATCACAAATGCACTACCAATGAATTCTGAAATCTAACTGAAGAAGTAGTACCAAGCAATTACTATCATAAAATACATATGCAAGATGGATATTAATAATGTTACATAAAGTAATTAATTCACTTCTTGTAAACACAAGCTAACTTGGTTCCTCCGCATAAAGCATCACACTTCAAGTAACATATGTATCAAATGTTTCAATTGACAAAGATTAGTATCCCCTTACCAAATCAGAGCAACCTGCAAGAAACACTGTTTGGCTAATAGAATGCCTCATGATTGAAAGATTTCTCGATGGCTTTCCAGCTTTTGCCTGGCCCATGTTATCCAATTCTTCTTAATCATTATCTTCCATGTCAGGCATTTTGTCCTTAAAGCACCTATTTTCAAAAGATGCACAAAGAGGTGACACACCAGTCCCTGGAGCCATTTCAACCCTCACTCTTTAACTCACTCAGTCAATCCATCAAACACATCATATGCACCATCCTTTTGGTCTTTCCTAGCAACCCCCAGACCAAAACACAGTTCATGAACAACCTTTTTCGACATTCTGACATTGTAACACTCCATTACTGTAAATTTCTGAGAAGCATGCACAAGATGTTGGATTTTCTTCAATTTCGGGTCAAATTTCTAGAAACCCAGCAAGAATATTAATGAAAAATCATAAAAAATGTGAAAATGGGACAGAAAAATAAACAAATGGAAAACCCGGGAAGAAATTGGGCCTAAAATTCAAGAAAAATCAAGAAAACCATGTGGGAAAGGTGAAGATGCGTGCCAAAGCTCCAGGCAAACGGCCTTCGATTTCGAAGCCGAAGGCGAGAAATTGGCCGGAGCAGAAGCAGGGGAAGAGGAAGACGATAGAGAATGATAAATCAACGAAGGGGGTGACATCGTCGTCGTCATCATCATCATCACCCCCATTAAAAGTATTGAGATCAATCATCCCACACATCATCTGAAAACCCTAGAATCAACAAAGCAGCTGAAGAAGAGCATTGAGCAAAGGGCTGATTTCTGATCATCCGAAGAATTGCATTTTTCCACCGTGTTTCCGAATCAACGAAAATTGGAATTGCGCATAGATAGAGATAGAGATAGAGAGAGAGAGAGGAGGAGATTGCGTATAGAGAGAGAAAGAGAACGAGGGCAGTTTGGTCATTTAAATTGTTATAAATAGGGTCAGGGACTCTACGGTCGTTTTGATTTCAACTCTTGGATCATAAGGTAGAATTCAAAATGTACTGTTTTATTGATAAATTCTCCCCTATCTCAAGGTCTTATTGGTAAAAATCTCATATTAATATACTCCCTCCGTCCCATTAGTATTAGCACAAACACTGTTTGCGCGGGAATTAAGGAATATGATATTTTAATAAAATGTTGTGAGTGTAAAAGAATGAGTGGAGAGAGAATGAGTGGAGGGTGTAATAAATTATAATAGTGTTGTGAGTATTAAAATAATGTAGGAGAGAGAATGAGTGGGGTTGGGTGAATATTTTATTAAAATAAAGTTTCCTTTTTGGGAGTGTGCTGATATTAGCGGGACGCCCAAAAAGGAAAGTGTGCTAATATTAGCGGGACGGAGGGAGTACCTATTACTATATCCCAAATCTCATATACTTATACCCCAAACCCTGAACCCTAAATCATATATATATATCCCAAACCCTAAAAATATGATTTATTGATAATAAGTAATAATTGACATTTTTCATCTTTCCTTAAATCATCTTTCTACCCCTAAACCCTCATTTCTAAATTATAATAATTAGTAAAAATAATTTATAATAATAATAATTTAAAATATAAAATAATATTATATCATACATATAAAAAAGTTAAGAATTTTTAATATATCCAATCCCTTAAACATACTCCCTCCGTCCCATAGAACATTACACGTTTACTATTGAGAACGGAAAATAAGGAATAATGTTATTAAAGTAGGTGTTGTGAGTGGGAGGAGAGAGAATGAGTGGAGAGAATAGTAAATTATAATGGTGTTGTGAGTATTAAAATAATGTAGGAGAGAGAATGAGTGGAGAAAATAGTGATTTAAGGTTTCCTTTTTAGGAAAGTGGGACTTTAAAGAGGGACGCCCAAAATAGCAAAAGGGGTAATGTTCTATGGGACGGAGGGAGTATATCATATACCCATACACCAGACACCCATACCCTATACCCTAAACCATAACTCAAATAGTTTTATTAATCCAAAAAAAATTAAAAAAGTAAATGCTATTGTCCGTCCCTCTTTTTTTCTATTATATACTTTCATTTCTTTAAAAATTCTTAACTTTTTTTATATAATTTTTATTAAAAAATTTCACGAATAATTAGCATCTAAAATAGTTTTATTTATCAAAAAAAAATTAAAAAATTATTAAAAAAGTAAATGCTATTGTCCGTTCCTCTTTTTTTCTATTATATACTTTCATTTATTTAAATATTCTTAACTTTTTTTGTATAACTTTTTGTAAAAAAATTCACTACTAACTAACATCTCAAATAGTTTCATTTATCCAAAAAAAATAATAATAAAAAAAGTAAATGCTATTGTCCGTCTCTCTTTTTTCTATTATATACTTTCATTTATTTATATATTCTTAACTTTTTTTATATAACTTTTTGCAAAAAAAATCACTACTAACTAACATCTCAAATAGTTTTATTTATCCAAAAAAAAATTAAAATACTCCCTCTGTCCCGCTACAAACCGCACACTTTCTATTTTGGGCATCCCATTACAAATAGCACACTTCCTCAAATGGCAAAGAATCTTTACTATTCCCTCCACTCATTCTCTCTCCTACATTATTTTAATACTCACAACACCATTATAATTTACTATTCCCTCCACTCATTCTCTCTCCTATTTTACTTTTACACTCACAACATTTATATCATTATTTTTTTCCTTAATCCTCGCGCAAACAGCAACAGTGTGATTACTAGCGGGACGGAGGGAGTATATCATATACCCAATCCCTTAAACATATAGCATATACCCATACACCAGACACCCATACCCTATACCCTAAACCATAACTCATATCATATACCATATATCCCATACACCAGACACCCATATTTTATACCCTAAATCATATACTTCGTATCATATACACATACCATATACTCTAAATCATAACACATATACACATACGCTAAACCTTAACATATACCCTAAAACATAACACATACCCTATACCCTATACCCTAAATCATAACTCATTTCTTTAAAAATTCTTAACTTTTTTTATTTAATTTTTATTAAAAATTTCACTAATAATTAACATCTCAAATAGTTTTATTTATCCAAAAAAAATTTGAAAATTAAAAAAGTAGATGCTATTGTCCGTCCCTTTTTTTATTATATACTTTCATTTATTTAAATATTCTTAACTTTATTTATATAACTTTTTGTAAAAAATTTCACTACTAACTAACATCTAAAATAGTTTCATTTAACCAAAAAAAAATTAAAAAAGTAAATGTTATTGTCTGTCCCTCTTTTTTTCTAATATATACTTTCATTTATTTAAATATTCATTACTTTTTTTTTATAACTTTTTGTAAAAAAAATCACTACTATCTAACATCTCAAATAGTTTTATTTATCAAAAAAAATTTTAAAAAATTTAAAAATAAATGCTATTGTCCATCTCTCTTTTTTCTATTATATACTTTCATTTTTAAAAAAATCTTAACTTTTTTTATATAAATTTTTGTAAAAAAATTCACTACTAACTAACATCTCAAATAGTTTTATTTATCCAAAAAAAATTAAAAAAGTAAATGATATTTTCTGACCCTCTTTTTTTCTATTATATACTTTCATTTATTTAAAAATTCTTAACTTTTTTTATATAACTTTTTGTAAAAAAAATTCACTACTAACTAACATCTCAAATAGTTTTATTTATCAAAAAAAATTTAACTAAAATTGTAACTTAACCACCGACGGAATAATTTCGCCACTGAGGTAATTTAATTTAATTAAAATTGTAATTTCACCGGCAGAAATTTCCGCCACCGAGTTATTTTGATTTAATTAAAATTCTAAATCCTTCGACGGAATATTTCGCCGCTGAGGTAATTTTATTTAATTAAATTGTAATTTCACCGGCGGAATTTTTCGCCACTGTGTTATTCTGATTTATTTAAAATTCTAAATAACCACCGACAGAATAATTCCGCCGCTGATAATTTTCTACCGTCAGATTATTCCGCCAGTACAGTTCGAAGACTAGTCAACATACATCAGTGACGGTATTGGAACGAATATTCGCCGAATATTCGTTTTTAGTGGCGGACTCTACCGGCGGACTTAATTTCCGTCGGTGTAAACGGTATCAAATTTTTTCTACCGCTATAGCTTCCATTCCGCCGCTATATATCGGCGGAAATATTTCGCCGCTGATAAATTCGTCGCTAAAGACTCGATTTCTAGGTTTCTAGTAGTGACATTCGCCATCATTCTGTTTGCACAGTTACGGAGGCGAAATATTGTCTTAAGGAGATTTGCCTCGGCATACCTCGCTTTCTGCTCCTTCATCTAAAATTTTGTTTTGAAGATAACTAAGACAAATAAAATATAAACAACAATCTTAAGACAATATCAGGTATTTGTTTTATTTATATCTTCTCTACTTCATCTCCTTTCTTATTTGATTTTCTGTTTTCGTGACAAAAAAATGGCTAATGGAAATGAATCCAATAGCAGTGAGACTATTGTAACTACTCCAAATGCAATAGCGAGCACTTCAAGTGCTAATCAGCTTTTGATGCCACCAGCCTCGCATTACGAGAAACCGAAAAAATTCAATGGGACTGATTTCAAGCGTTGGCAACAGAAAATGTTGTTCTATCTCACAAGGCTTGGATTAGTGAAGTTCTTGCGTGAAGAATGTCATGTAGCAGAAGGTGTTGTAGACAAGGCAGCACAATTGGCTATTGATGCATGGAAACATGCTGACTATTTGTGCCGGAACTATATATTGAATGGACTAGACAACACATTGTATAATGTGTGCTACTCCATTCAAACTGCAAAGGGACTTTGGGAATCTCTCGATAATAAATATAAAACCAAAGATGATGGAACAAATAAATTCTTTGTTGAAAATTTTTTTGGATTTAAAAATGATTGATTCTAAAAATGTAATGAATCAGGTTGAAGAGATGCAAGTTCTGTTGCATAACATTGAAGTTGAAGGCATGCAATTGAGTGAGTCTTTCCAAATTGCATGTACGATCGAGAAGTTGCCTCCTTCATGGAGAGATTTCAAAAACTATCTCAAGCATAAACACAAGGAGATGTCAATGGAAGACTTGCTTGTTCGTCCTCGTATTGAAAAGGACAATCGTGGTGCAGAAAAGAGAGCCACTGCACAGAACGTGGAAGCAAAGGCTAACATAGTGGAAGACTCCAGACCTAAGAACAATAAAAGAAAGCATCAAGACTCTTCTAATAAGAAGAAGACAAGTAATGACAGCAACAAACGCTTCAAGTTCAAAGGGGACTGCTACAATTGTGGGAAAAGCGGTCACCAGGCAAAGGATTGCCGAAGCACGAAGAAGAAGCCTCCCCAAGCAAACATGAAAGAAGTAGATACTCTCTGTGTGGGTGTTTCCAAAGTAAGTATGTCCGCTATTGTATGTGAAGCCAACTTGGTGTCAAACGTCAAGGATTGGTCGGTGGACACAGGAGCCACTCGTCACATATGTGCCGACAAAAGCTTGTTTGCAGAATACAAGAAGATGGAACGTGAATATTTTCTCTATATGGGAAACTCCGCAACCTCCAAGATTGAAGGCATTGAGAAGGTGATCTTGAAGTTCACATCGAGAAAGGAGCTTACTCTCAACGATGTGATGCATGTACCCGACATAAGAAAGAATTTAATTTTTGGTTCAATTCTTAGTAAGAAAGGTTTTAAAATTGTATTTGAATCTGATAAGTTTGTACTTACTAAAGGGGGAATGTATGTTGGGAAAGGATACTTGCTAGATGGCATGTTTAAGGCAAACGATGTTGTAGTGGACAAGAAGTCCACCTATTTGTACCCACAAGCTATTAATAAAATTGACAATTCTATTTACTTGTGCGAGTCTTCTAATTTATGGCATAGTCGTTTAGGACATGTGAATCGTGCTTCTTTAAGAAAGCTTGTAGGTTTAGGACTTATTCCAAAACTTGATTCAATGAAAGATCACAAATACGAAATTTGTGTTGAAGCAAAGTTTGCAAAGAAACCTTTTAAATCAATTGAAAGAACTAGCCAACTGTTGGGTTTAATTCATAGCGATTTATGTGACTTAATGTTTGTCCCAACTCGAGGCGGTAAGAAATACTATATTACTTTCATTGACGATCGAAGTAGATATTGTTACGTCTCTTTGTTAAGTAGTAAAGATGAAGCAATGGATGCTTTCATCACTTACAAAAAATGAAGTTGAAAATCAACTTGAAAAGTTAATTAAAGTATTAAGGTCCGATAGGGGTGGTGAATATGAATCGACGGAATCTAGTGACCTATATTCCAAATTTGGAATCATTCATCAAACAACGACACCCTATACTCCGCAGCAAAATGGTATTGTTGAGAGGAAAATAGAACTTAAAAATACATGGTTAATTGCATGCTTGTAAGTTCAGGTTTACAACAAAATTTGTGGGGGGAAGCAGTGTTATCTGCTAACTTTGTGTTGAATAGGATTCCACACAAGAAAACTGGTTTCATAATATATGAATTGTGGAAAGGAAGAAAGTCTTCCTATAAATTCCTCAAAGTGTGGGGGTGCCTCGCAAAGGTTGCCATTCCACCTCCTAAACGGTCAAAGTTAGGACCTAAGACCGTTGACTGTATATTTATTGGGTATGCATTGAATAGCAGTGCGTACAGATTCTTAGTACATAAATCTGAAATAAATGACATTCATGTCAATACAATAATTGAATCTCGTGACGCTGAATTTTTCGAGGATGTGTTCTCTATGAAAAAGGATATTTGTGAAAATACTCCTAAGAGACCACGTGAAAGCACTTCTGAAAATAATGAGGATGCTGAACCAAGAAGAAGCAAAAGATCTAAAACTGCTAAAATTTTTGGTCTAGATTTTATATCTAATTTAATGATTAAAGATGAGCCTCAATCATTTAAGGAAGCCATGAACAACTCAGAATCCACATTCTGGAAAGAAGTTGTAAATAGTGAGATTGAATCCATTTTAAGTAACAACACTTAGCAAGTGGTTGATCTTCCAAAAGGTTCTAAACCAATAGGATGCAAATGGATTTTCAAAAAGAAATTAAGATCGGATGGAATCTGAGTTTATTGCTTTAGATAAAGCTGGTGAAGAAGCTGAATGGCTTAGACACTTTTTAGAAGATATTCCTCTATGGCAAAAACCTGGTCTGCTATATGTATACATTGTGATAATCAAGCAGCTATAGCAAGGGCGAAGAATTTTATATATAACAGAAAATCTCGACACATATGTCGTAGACATAACACCGTTAGACAGTTACTCTCAAACAGAACAATTTCTATTGATTTCGTGTGATTAAAGGATAACCTTTCAGATCCATTTACTAAAGGTTTATCTAAGGAGAGAATAAACTGTGCATCGAAAGAAATGGGGCTAAAGCCTAAACAAATCTAAATCAACTTGATGGAAATCTAACCTGGCGACTGGAAATCCCACGGACTAGGTTCAATAGGAAAAACTACTCATGATTGATTTGAGAGAAGCACTTGGAAGTTTATCTTCTTCCCATTTCTATAATGCAAAAGTGATGCCTACAAATTGGTAGAGGTTAAGCTATTGCTTTTAATGATGACTATATCTTGTAAATTAGTACAAGTGGGGTAATGTAGAATACTCTTTATAGCACATCACCTATGTAAGTGTGAACATGGCCGGTTCGTTGAGAATTTTCTTAGGCAAATTCTCTAAAGCACTCGCAAAACCAAGAAAGTTCAGGGCCGAAATAATGAACACATTCGAGAACCAAAATCTGATATGAGAATTAAATGTGTTTGGTCTATTGTTTAATCTTACAATAACGTCTGACAGTTCAATACGTTACGTACACTGATTAGCCAAATAAGTTTGATAGATTCTTACTAAAGAAGGTTCAAAGCGAAAGCCACCTATCTTGATTCATTGATTTCTCAGCTATGCTCTTCTTCTTCTTTCTTTTCCGTGTCGACTTCTTCCATTCATGTGGGGGATTGTTGGAATATTGGGTCAATATAAGGGTGAATGGTAAAGTCACAATTTGCTCAGTCGAGCAAGGCATAAGCCTCGGCCGAGCATTCCTGTCCAGATGCTAGCCAATCTGCCCAGCCATTGCTCGGACGAGTCACCAGCAGTGCTCGGCCGAGCACCATCAGCTTTACTCGGTAGATTGCTGGCTTGGTGGGTTTTGTGACTCGTCTGAATAGTCACAAGAGTAGACTCATTCCATGCTATATAAAAACCTCTTATTCCACTGATTCATCATCACAATTTACAATCGAATTTACAAACAAATTTCTCTCTCAGTCCAAGACATCCGAAATCTTTGTTTTGTTTTCAAAAGATTTCAAGTATCATTCGTCCTCCAGTGTCAGAAGATCAAAGAGCAAGTCAGTTTATTTGGTTCGCCCGTCAAGGTTAGTTAAGTGCAATCTAACTCTTGAAAAAAGTGTTATATCTTAGGAGACATTCGTCGTCATTCCGTTTGCACAGTTACGGAGGCGAAATATTGTCTTAAGGAGATTTGCCTCGGCATACCTCGCTTTCTGCTCCTTCATCTAAAATTCTGTTTTGAAGATAAGTAAGACAAATAAAATATAAACAACAAAGACGAATGGAGGAGAGGAGAAATGCTGTCACCGGAGATCGTCGTCGCCGACCGGAGATGGTTGGGAAAGAGACGAAGGGAAGAGAGAAAATTTTGAGTGTGTGTGTATGTGATTTTTAGAGAGAGATAGGTGATAAATGAAGTTGAGGGGAGGGAGAAGATGGGGAGTGTAGGGGTGTTTGGAAAATTTGAATATGGAGATAACTATTTATTTGAGATTTACAAATAAAATTTCTTTAAACAAAAAAATATCTGGGTAGAGAGGCCCATTGGGAATTTTTCATTTTAAAAATTCATGCTTTTGACTATGCTTTACATGACAAACGAAGTTATTCACTCTCCCTATAGAAAGTCCTGGAACGTTTGAGTATCAACGGCAGGACACTTATCTACAGGGGCGGATGTACATTGGTGCCTGGTGTTGCCCAGGCAACCCAAAAAAAAAAAAATTGCAAAACGACGTCGTTTTGACCTGTTTAAAAAAAAACTAAAACAATAACCTGTTGACCTAGGCTAATAAAAAATAGAAGAAGTCAACACAATTAAAAAAAAAAAAAGAAAAGATCAGAGCAAAAAAGAAAAGAAAGAACAGAATAGACGCAGTCACAGCTTCTTGCGGCGACTCGGTCGGCCTCTCCTTCCCGGTCCACCGCCGAGCGCCCAACCACCATTACCTCACAGCCCTACCGCCAACTGACTATTATGGACGAGGAGACGCCCCATCCGCAACCACCTCAACAAACCAAGAAGATTCTCTCAAACCAAAGATAAACCCTAAAAATCTAAAATTGCTTGAAATATAAATTTGCACATTATTGATTCATTGATTGGTTTGTGATTGAAATATTTTGGGTTATTTGATTAATTATTATTTATTTTTTATTCGAATTTTGAAATATATTTGAATAATTGATGTATGTGTTGGATGTTGATGTGTTCTAATTTGTACAAACTTAGCTTAATTGCTTTTTTGATAACATTGGTATTTGGTTATTGGTTGGATCGGTTCTTCCCGATAACTCCGAGAAATAAAGCAAGCACTAGTGTTCCAATTGCTCAAGAAGAGGTACTTGTTGAAGAAACAGAAGGACCACAACCTACTTAGTGCTTCAATTAAATTTCAACCTACAATACGATTAAGAGACGGAGATGTGACACTACAAAGTGATCCCGGGAAAAGGGAGTCAATCACGAATTTTCATCCGGATGATGTTGAAAGAATTAGAAGAACGTACCTCGTCAAACAGACCAGAACAACCAATTCTTCCGAAATATCTGACCAATCTCATCTCAGGTAAAAAGCGTAAATTTCATAATGAGTCGTTTAATGAATATAAAGATTGGTTGGAATATAGTGAATCGAAAGATGCCTTGTTTTGTTTGTCATGCTATTTGTTTAAAGATGTGACTAAGTATGGTGATGAAGCTTTTGTTGGTAAAGATGATGGTTTTAGGAGTTGGTCTAAAATCGAGAACGGACTTAAAAAACATGCTAAAAATGAATTTCATCAAACTAGTAAAGCAAAATGTACAATTCTCATGAACTCTAAGCAAAGCATCAGAACATGTATGAATTTTAGTTTCGCGCCAATTTGTTTTTTTAAATAAAGAACATGCAACATCAAATATTTTGGTGTAGATCTGTCACTGTTTATCTATCTGGGCAATGTTAAAGGCAGAAAAAAAGTTTATAAAAAAATGGATACAATACGAGTTGACGATATTTTATTATTTACATCGATTGTGGACTCGTCACACTATAATTAAAAGCACCAACAAAACCTTGAGACATCATTTTGTAAACCAAATTTTGTAACACTTTTTTGTAACTTTATTATTTCCCTATCTTTATATTTGAATTAATATAGATCGATGTGATTATTTGAAATATTGATATAGATAATCATTTAATAGAGTATGATAAAAAGCAATAATATGAACTCATTAGAGAATATATAGGCGAATTATTAATTGTAATTTTATACTGAACTATTTTATTAGATTTTGATTAAATTCATATTTGCTACTCCCTTCGTCCCACTCGAAAAGGCACAAAATTCAATTTTGGTGTCTTATTTAAAAAGACACTCCCAAAATGAAAAGTTTTTAACACTTTTTTATTTATGAGACTCATTTGTTATACTCATAATAACTATCCCCTTACTATTCTCTATCCCACATTCTCTCTCCTACCTCCCTTTTTATACTCACAACACTTACTTCACTATACACTCTCCTTAATTATCGTGCAACACTCATTTTGTACATTTTCGAATGGGATGGAGAGAGTATTTGCAAAAAAAAACAAGAACAAGAGAAGAATTACAAAATAAATAAAAATAATTAAAATAAGGTATTATTTACTACTTCCGGTTCGACAAGGGCTTAGGGGCGACGAAGGAGCCTGATGGTATGGGCAGAGGACTTCCCCAATACTGGCACCGGTCTCTAATTTCGGCCTTTCGGGTAATGCTACTAAAGGTAAAATTTAGGGAAAAAATCATTCAACTTTACAACTTTTTTTTTTATGAATTTAATCATCAAACTTATTTTAGATACAAACAATCATAATAAATGGTGATGGAAAGAAAAACATTAATTTTTTGGCCTGGACGAAAAAAAACAGTCCCATTGCCCTTCCTTTTATTTTCTATGACCCCATCCATCACGCTATGAATAGGTTTTTTACTCTCTTAAAGCTCCACTAGTGGAAGTTTCTTTGAAGCTTCTTTTTTGCCGTGTTATTCAGGTCATGTAAACTTTCCGTCTCTTCTCCACTCACTCAGAACTAACGGATACAATCTCAATAATCTAACAGCCGTTAGTTCTAGCTAGCAAGTTAAATCTCAACACTTTGACTTTGACATCATCATCATAATAAGGGGCGGATCCACATGCCCGTTTTCGAGGATGCTCAAGGAGCGCAGGGCACAGGACACCAAAAACTATAAGGCCCCAATTGTTTTTAATATATGTATATATATATATATATATAACTCTGAATTAATACACAAGTTGAAAAGTGTTTCAGTGGTTAAGTGGTGTGTAAAAGGTGTTGGAAAGCCTGGGTTTGATTCTTTGTATCAACATGTTTGTTTATTTTGACTTTCCTCCTCTTTATTTCATTTTTCAACCTTATTTAAGGACCTAATAACCTCATTTTGCACAGGGCACCATAAATTATTGAGACGGGCCTGCGGATCCAAGAACAAATTTAATAGAACCAGTCCTGGTGCCCATTCCACATTTCAGTCGGATATCATATTGCGGACAAAACGAATTGGGTTCTGCATTAATCTGCAATGAGCACATTGGCAACAGACTGGGAAAAAGATGAAAGCTGAAATATTTTTCATATATATTGGAAAAAAGATGAAAGCTGAAATATTTTTCATATATATCTGTAGCATAAATTAGACCCCCACTATGAACAGTTGAATAAATAGTTTCAATGGCCGAATTTCCCATTTTGCCCTCACTATTTTGTCTCTTTCCCATTTTGCCCTTAAAAAAAACGTGTTCTCGGACACGGACTTAATTAAAAAAAAAAAATGTGTCCTCGGACACGGGCTTATTCTAGTATCTATAATACAATAGAGGGGGCATATAACCGTCTCTTAGCCCCCCTATAAGTGGTGGTCAGGATTCATTCTTGAAAATCTGATTCAAGGGCTGAGATTTAATGACGATTAATTTCTTTTCCCCCTCACAAGTTAAGTAACCTCCCCACACACACAGTCCACACTAATCATCCCAACAGGCGCCATAGTCGCATTAATCTGAAAATTCCTCCCATTATTAAGTGGCAATCTCTCAAAACCCCCATCAATCCAATACCCAGCTTCATTAGCAGCAACAAAAGTAAGAGAATTAACAGCAATCCCAACATGATTATCATTAATATCCCTAAATTCCTGATTCTAAAACACATCAAACTCAATTCTAAACACATGGTTACTAGAATTACCCTCAGTCGAGAAATTGAACAAATCCAGATTCTGAGCAGCGCTGGCGCCGACGATTCCAATACACAAACACGATGCCATGGCGAAGATGAAAGAAGTTGAAAAGGGGATGACTTGGGAGGAACTTTTTGTGGGGATTTTGGAAGGGAAGAGGGCACGGCCGACGGAGATAGGGGTGGCGTCGTCAAGGTGACGATGTTGGTTTGTTGGTGTTGTTGTTAGTGATGGTAGAGAGATGGTGGCGGTGGGCTGGTGGTGATGGTAGTGAAATGTTGGCGCCGGTAATTGTGGGAGGCTACCGGATTTCAAGAGGTGGAGGAGGGCGGCGGTTGGAGGAGGGCGGCAGTTGGGGGAAGAAGAAGAAGGTAGAGAGAGAGAGACTATGTGTGTGTGTGTTTTTTTAGAGAGAGAAAAAATAAGATAAAAATGATAATAACTCAATGGATCCCCTAAAGTTATATTTTGTACACTTTAACCCTTAATACTTTCACCTCACCTTATTTTATAAAATTTAAAGGCCAACTCAGTGACCATGCCACATGACATATTTAACGGTCAAATGGATAGTCAACTGACGGAATGACGGCATCACAAAAAAATAGTAGGTTAAGGGGGTAAACAAAAAAAATATATTCGGGATCAAAACAAAAAAAATGATTATAGGTTGTGGACGAAACAAATTTAAATATTTTTAAATATTTATTTTAGGACGGAGGGAGTAAGATTAACTTGAAACACTTAGTTTTTTAGACGATCAAGTGGAAACAATGTTACACTAATTGTATCTACATTAGAAATCAATAGGTTTATCTTAAACTAGGTTATTCACCCCAACCCCTAATCAATGACCTGTTATCATTTAGTTCTCAATTTCATTTGAAGAATATTTTTGGGTTTTTGGTGCTTCTAACCTGGTACAAACTTTTATACTTTTTCTTTAATAAGATTGTTACTTTTTTTATATTATTTTATTTTCTTTTTTGTGCTTCTTTGTGTTTCTGGGTATATTAGGATCAAGAGGGGAGCCTTAAAATTTCATAACCTGGTACAAACACCGGTAGGAGTATATGTGAAGTGGTTCTATTTTTTTTTTAATTTTTTTTTGCCTTTGGTTCCAGTTAATAAATGTATTGATATAGAAAAAGTTATTTTCTAAAATTTTAAAACCTTCATTGCTCAGGATTGAGGTTTCATGCATCATTATTTAATTGGAATCATTTTTGGGGTTGGGGTTGGTTTTTTGATGTATTAGAAGGTTATTGTTGGTGCATAACCTTTTTTGTTATCAATTCAATGGGTTACGAAAATTCATGCACACCAAAGTAAAGTTAATCGATCTTCGATTTGGGGGAAAATGATTGTAGAATGCTAATTTCTCATGCGTCACTACACTAAATGTAGGTTAGTTGAAATAAAGCTCTTATTGAAAAAAAAAACGCTCCTAGATAATTGTTCATTTTTTATCTAATGTACATTAAGTTATTTCTTACGTTTAAAAATTGTTAGTAGCAAAAATAAATATAAATATTTAAATAGGATACTATTACTTTTTTCATACTGTCACCGTGCTTGAAAAAAAAAACGTAAGTAATCATGACGAATTATTTTTTAATTGACTAAGGTACAAACATTTTTTCTAATTTTTTGTTTTTGAAAGATTCCAAAATCGTTCAAAAATAGGATAGGAGATGCGTTATGAATTATAATTAATATTAATTATTTATATGATAGCTATCTTAATCTTGAAACGGGAATATATTTTTTGAATTTCAAGTTGTTATTGTATACTTTGAATTTGGGGGTTTAATTTCTATTGCGATTACTATACCCTTCTTCTTGATTTTGCTACGAAAATTAGGATCAATTCAGGTACATTTTTCTGTTTATTAACTGGATTCATCAATAGTGCGGAGGAGATAAAAGCAGAAATGTATATTGACTTTATTTTTGTTGGCTTTGAACATGTTATCTTTCACCATGTTATTGTTTACTTTATTTTTGCTGGTTGTGAACACGTTTTCTTTTACTTGATATATATATGTACGGTTTAGCTTAATGATTCTATATTAGTAATATTATTAATCCTTAAAATTCACCATCATTCTTTTCTATTAATTTCTTGCTTGATGCAAATTATATTATCATTATTGATGATTTGTTTGATAATATTTTTCACCTTCTTCTCTTAAGTTTTTTTTTTTCGAACCTTGGATAAAAATATGATAGGGGATGAGTTATGGATTATAATAATTATTAATCATATTATTAATTATTTATATGATTAATGGGTTGGGTTGGGTTACAAAAAAAAATGATAAAATGGGGATTAAGAAAATATTTTTTTGCTAACCCTAAATGTATAACGGTCCCGGACAATCGACTTCCTCATATAATTAATGGGTTGGGTTGGGTTACCAAAAAAATGGTATTGTGTTTGGTTTAAAATGGCGAAGACGAGGAAATTAAGTTGGGTGGGGGATAGGAGGGGGGGGGGGGCAGGAAAGAAGAAAGTGAGTGCTGGTGGGGGTAACGCGATGAAGAAAATTTGAATTGTTGGATGTTCTTTCCCTTTTCATACTGTCACCGTGCCATTGGCACGGGTAGGGAGTACTGGTATATATATATACGGGGTCATTAATAGGATAAAGCCCGAAGTTCTAAATAAATAATTTAGCGAAATGTTTTTTTTTTTGGAAAAAAAAACATAGTGAAATTATTATTTCAAAAATAATAATTTAGTAAAATATTTTCTTATAAAAAAATTATTCAGTCAGTGAAAAGTCTACTTTTAGTTCTTTAAAATTTAAAATATTTGTTTCTTTTTAAAGAATAACATTAATTTTAATTAAATCCACATGTACACACATGCTGATTTAACTGAAAATCTAACAATTTTTTAATTCCTAATTTTGTCATCTTTAAACCCTGATCAACTAATTTTAAAACTTCAAACCCCATCTTATTTTACTTTACGAACAACCCCTAATTTTAAAACTTCAAACCCCATATTATTTTACCTTATTTTACGAACAACCCCCAAACTTTCGTGGCCTATGTTTCCACCATTATCTACAGTCAGAAGCACATACCTAACAACATTTAAGAAATAAGTTCCTTCTCTTTTCTTTTCTTCCAGTATAACTATAAAATAATAGTCCTCAACTTCAGTTTGTCATGTGACAAACCCAAAAGAAGACTTCTGCCTAACTGCCACAGAGTAAAGGAGACACATTTCTTTTTGTTTTTTTCACTCTTTCAATACTTTGAATTGTCAGATATCTTGTCAGACCATCATTAACAATATCAAGAAATCAATAATGTAACCAGAAATTTTGAACAACTTACAAGCAAACTTAAGGTCTGTATAACCCTTCATGTTGTGACATACCACACCACCAAACTTGTGTCTCCTTTACTCTTTCCATTGAATTCGAAAGTACGTCCCAACTTCTTTTTCTTCTTCAGTTTCACCAACCGCAAAGGATCAATCGAGCCCGTAGAAAAATAATCTAACAGCCAACAGTCGACCAAGGATCAATCAAGTCAAGACCTTGGAAAAAAAAAAATAACAAACGGCCAAAAGGTGAACTATTATGCAGTCAGACTGTCACACAGTTAAATATCACAGTTATATCACACACAATTGGATATCAGTGGCCTGGGTTAGCCAAACAGCAACAGAAACATACGATTACTCTTATATCATCGACTGTTTTTAGTTAACCATAGATAGATGGTCTTATACAAAAGGTTAAACAAACAAAGAAAACAACTTCGTCACAATATTTTTTAGATTTTGCTACACAATATTTTTTTATTACTCTACTAATTATACTACTACTGGCAGATGGACCCTTAGAGAAAAAAAAAACGTCAAGGAAATCACCCTCCACCGTATTCTGGCATCTAATTTTCCGGCATTCAAAAACTGACCAGAAAAAGGCACCACACAAAACTGAACACATATTAAAATTCTTACTAGGGTTTGCCTTCTTCAATAACCGAAGCCAAACCAGTTACCACTTTCACTTTAACTCCACCTTTGAAGCTTCCCTTCGGTTTGATTTCCGGTGGTTCCCATTCCTTCACCAGCAAAATCATCTTCTCTTCTTTTTCTTCGGAATTCTCGTCAGATTTCATGTCAGAATTATCGTTAGAATCAATGGTTGATGTTCGAGTATATGGAGAGAGCCATTTGGCTTTGACATAATCGGCTTTACGCCATGGCGGAAAGTGCATTCCTTTCTTCTTCAAGCTCTGTTTAGCTGCATCGCAAACAATCTGAATGATCTTTTCTAGCCTGTCTGGTTTACCAACAAATATCTGAGGTAGAGTTTGCAGAACAGCTTTGTAATTCTTGGTGGCTCGAGCGATTTCAAACTCAGATCGAAAATCAATGTCAATGATCAACCTCTCAGCTCCCATAACCACATCAACATACTCGTACTCCCCTGCACACCGATAAAATCCCAAATTCAAACAACAAATCATATTACTATCTCCGTCCCGAAATCCCCAAACCCGATGTCCAAAAACATTTCAAATTTACTCTTACTGTCCCAAAATGAATATCCATAAAAAAATCAAATTACCTCTCGATCAAGAGCTACTTTGATTTTTTTTTGAATGGAGAGTATATTTAATCTACAGTAGGACATGAACAATCAACCTTGTACCAGATTGATAATCTGAACCATCTTAACAATCATACAGAAAATTTAAACAATTCAATTTAACAATTTACCTGCAGGATATGTAGGAGTTTTCTCCCAGATGGATTTGCAAATTGAAGCATCATATCCACGATCAATGAGACTTTTAACGATGATATTTCTACCGGATTCGTCTTTGGAAACCTTGCGCTTGTCCATGATTTTTGCTGTATCAGCCAACAGGTTTCGTTCGGAAACACTCACACAAAGTACCAAAGTCTGTTCCAAAATGGAAATTACTCAAGCACAATTATGGTTATGTTATGAAATTAATCATGCTTAGATCATTGATTAACATACCTTCAAAAGCTCACAAGCATCATTAGATGAGTTATGGTTGGAATTGCCGAAGCAATTGAAGGAATCCAGCTCGTCCTCGGAATCACCGTCAACGTCTCCGTTAAAGAACCTGCACTGGTTGCGGCCACACCTGATCGTCACCGATTGCTTCTCGTTGCTGTCTTCCATGAAATTCTGCACCATTTTATCCAAACACATAGAACTCGGTTCAAATTCGTCGACGCCGGCAGCTCTGTCCACCGTCGATACTCTCAAAAAGCTCGAGAGATCAAAGAGCCGCTTAAGCCGAGACTTGACCACCGGCTTCACGGCCTCGTAACGACTAAGCTCTTCTGGCAAATGAAAATCGATTGGCTGAATCTTCATCGGAAATGGCATGTTACGTAACAACAGAAAAAAGGTTCACCGATCTTGCCTATTTGACCAGATTGTCAATTTTCAACCTCCATTTCCACTCCACAAAATCTCAAAACCCTAAATATCTTCTACTTTGATTCGTCTCTAATGTCTAATATATCAATACATCAAAAATACGAACAATACAAAAACTAACACACAATCAAAGCACATGAACAAGTCCCAAAGATGCGACAATATCTCTCATCATCGGATCACAAAAAGGATCGGCACATACACCAATAGATGATCCAAATTTTCAATAAATCCTAACAAAATTCAAGGCTTAAGCTAAAACTGATACCTTTAACTGGCCGATTAGCATTATAATATTAATTATCTGCTTCCGATTTGACCGACAAATCAATGGAATAACTTGGAAACACTGCAACGTTAGGGTTTTCCCGAGCCTATAGCTCGTTAACTACGCAACCAAGAGAAATCAAAACACCAACGTTTCCGAGATCAACAGAACGATCGATCACCGAAGTATTCATCACCGGCGAAACTCGTCAATCGTGAATAACGACCGGCGCCGGAAAAGTGAAAGTGTTTAGAGATTTTCAGCTGTCAAGAGTGGTTTTGGCTTTCCTGAGTGCAACGTTGAAGACCAGGTGCCGTACTGTAGGTTTGTTTATATAGAAAGCGGTGATATTTACTGACGTGGATATTATTTTCCATGTTGGATTCCGACATGGCAATATTTTATCTACATCAGATTGGGGTTACGTGTCATTTTCTGGTGCTTTTTCCGTTGCTGGTAGCAGCCACACGTTGCCACGTCGCACAAAATATTGCGTTATGGAGGTGTCAATTTACGAAATTAACCTTGATTTTGTTGATAAAGACTCGGTGGATAAGAACTTTTAGTTTAGGTGCCTAATTAAACGGAGCGATTTTTAACGGACACGCGTTCGTGGGATGGCGATATTCTTGAAATACCCTCCATTTGAGGACTATATTACTCTGTAGTCCTGAAGAATAAAGCTAAAGTTTGAAGGATGTTTTAGTCAATTCCTGTTTACAGTCGTCTGTTGTACAAGTAATGTTAGGTGGTTAGTACACAGAGTTTTAAACTGGGCACTGTAAAGAGCCGTAAATTGTTTAATAACTTACCTGTAGCTGTAATAAAATTAACCCCTCATTATTAATGTAACTGGGTTAGTGATACATCGTCAACGAACCTCACAAGCATTGTAAGATTCGTCAAACTTGAATATTTGAACACACGATTAGAAATCACAAAAGGCTTTCAATAAATCGCAGAGAATACAATGGACATCAACAAATTGAGAGAACAATAGCTCTCAACAAACGAAGAGAAAAAATGAGACAATGGATTGGTGACATAAACATCGATTCCAATGTAATTGTTACATCCGAATAAAATCAAATTTGCAAAATCTAAAAACAGATTAACCCTTGATTTAAGGAAAAAGAAATGTGTTTTTGTGTTAGAAGATAAGCATAAGTATATAATGTTATATGGGTTCCCGATCCTATCTTCTTCTCTCTCTTTTCGGTAACGATTTTTATTCAATAACACATCTTTTTGTTATCTCAACCTATTGAGATTACAAATCACTGTATTGTTGATTTTATTTTTATTTGATTGTAATTTTGTGGATTTCTAAGAAAATCATCGTTTTGCCTTAATTATTCTTGTTATGTTTTCTTTCATTTATCAAATTTTTTTACATTCTCTGTGTTGTTGAGAGCCTTTTCATACTCACCATGTTGAGGATCTTTGTTTTGTATTTGTATTTATTCTTGCTGCAATCCATGGGATGCTTGGTTGGACCATTATAACCGATCCAAATGCTTCACTTTTTTGTGTTTTCAACGTCAAATGTTTTTCATGTGAGGATTATCTAAAGACTGTTGGACAATTGTGTAGGCTTCTCAAGAACTTAACTAGAAACTTAACAGAAAAAGATAACGGAGATTGGAAACAAAATAATTCAAGTCGAGTCTTGTATTTAATACAATCTCCGTAAGAAGTTATTGCCCCCGCAGTGTGTTTACGGTTTATATGGCAATCTTCTAGTAAGATAAAACGACTTATAAGTAAATGATAGGAGCACTCCAAATCAAATACTCTAGCGAACAACACAATGTTTGGAACTTTGGACTTTGAAGGATTTAATGCAACAATATGCAAAGATTTGGATATGTTAATCTATCTTACTAGAGGGTAGGAAGGGTCAAAATACTGTATATGATAATTGAAATTCGGAGGAGGAGGTATATATAGAGAGTCAAGGGGTTTGTGTCTTTTCTCACAAAGAGACACAACTTTTCTGTTTGAAATAGTGCACTGTTCGGGATGCGCTCGGCCGAGTCAGGAACTCGCACGGCCGAGCACCAGCCGCACGGCCGAGTCAAGAGACTTGCACGGCCGTGCAAATCATCTTGCTCAGCCAGAGCATAAGCCTCGCCCGAGCAAACTTGTCCAGAGACTTTTGGCCAATTTATGTGCTCTGCTCGGCCGAGTCAAGGACTCTGCTCGGCCGAGCACATCAAACAAAACTAAACACCCTTTAATTAACTCTCGTTAAGTTACAAAAGACCATTGTCATTAATTCTCATTCACCCTAAATGATTTTGAGACATTAAATGAGTTTAATAATCTACAACAAATGTAGAATACATTTTGTAACTAGTTCCGTTAACACATAACGAACTTTCGTTAGAAATCTAGGTCAACGTTAAGTCAAACTTAACTTTCCGTTACCCATTTCCAACAATCCCCCACATGAATGACAATTAATGCATGAATGCAATTTCGTCCAAAGTTCAGGCGAACTATTATTACATCGGAATAGATAGCTTGTGGCCTTGAATCTTCCCTAGTGAAATATTATAGAATATACTAGCCATTTGGTAGCGAGTCGCTTTGAACCAGTGACTGTCGGATGTATACCAAGACAATAATACTCACATAATAATAGCTCTAACAATTGTTGTTCTCACGTTTTTGTCCATTTTGGCCCTGGACCGTATCTCATTCATAAGCGTTCATTTAGAGGCGACCTTATTACCTCTCGCTTTATATAGGTGATTCTCACTATAAGGAGTATCATGCACTACTCCACCCGTAGGTATAGAAATCATTAAAAGTTTTCTCAACTTATCCTCACCACTGCTGCATGTGCTAGTACTTGGACGTTCTGGGAATGAGTATTCAACATCTCTAGGTTAATAAACCGAGTTGTTGTTTCCAAGTAACTCTACTAGAACTTATAACTTGGTTGTCTCATTGAACCCGAAGGGCCTCGGGATCTCCATTTCTCAAGGTTGAGTGTCCGCTATAAGTTCTTTTGTTGTGGGTTTTTAAACCCATTCCCTTAACAGTTTATACGGTTGATCTTTATTACTACCCTTAGGTAGACGGATCCGAATTTGACTTCACATGGCTAGTTGTGACAGTCGCATTTTGAGATCAATTGTACTATGGTAGTGTGTCTAAGACCATTATGTCTAGACTTACCATGATGTTCTACACCTTTTCCTATTTCTCATTGTCGTCACAATGCCTTAGGTCATGTAGACACAGACTTATTCCACAAAGGAATATCTTCCAAGACCATTCAACTTATAGGAATTGTAATCGTTAATCATAAGTATATCTTTAAGTACACCAAGTACTTATGATTATACTATTCCGGTGATTGATTACAATTACAATTAGACCTTTAGTCTATCTAGAATGATCAGTCCCTTCGAGTGATCAAATTCTTCTATCGGTCAGTTTCTTCAAGTGGTTATTATCTCTGTACCGTTTCGACTTCCCAAAATTAGTATCTCTAAGTGGTTTGACCTCCTTAGAGTCTACTTTTCAGGAATCTACTTTACAGAGAATACCTCTCAAGAATCTATTTGAACTTTCGAAGTACTTTCTTTTCAAGATAATGGAATTTGTGATAGGACTATTCCTTCTGATGTTATAGAAATCTTTATTTCTAATATGACATCGGACATCGGCTAATCCCATATCATTCATGTCAAAGTTCTTCTTTAACATGTCTTTGGTATTCATGATCAATTCATGACTACCATTGTTATCCACGTAAGGATTTACTATTAACAAATGATTCAGATGTTCCTTTAATGTATGTAGACACATTTGTCACATTTATTAATCTTGAATCCATTTGATAACATAGTTCTATCGAACTTCTCATGCCACTGTTTAGTTGCTTGTTTTAGTCCATATGAATACACAAGTAGATCCAACACGGTTGTGCGACATAGAACGCTCTGTTGTGTCAATGGGATAATCTTGCATAAATCATCATGTCCTTTTGACAACTATCCTGGCTTTATACTTATCAACAGATCCATAAGCTTTATACTTTCTTTTGAGAATCCAATTGCAACCTAATGGTTTGCAACTTGGAGGGAGATCTACCAATTCCCAAGTATTATTAAGCATTATGAATTTTTATCTCACTGTTAATAGCCTCTTTCCAGAACGAACTATTCGGACCAGATAACGCTTCCTTAACGATTCTTTGATTCATTTTCCAACATAAATGATAGAAAATCAGGACCAAAAGACTTTTCCACTCTTGCCCTTTTACTACGTCTAGGTCCTTCATCTTCCACTTGAGATGGACCGTTTGTAGTCTAATATTTGAAGGTTTCATCCTTGGTACATCTAATTTTTGCAACCCAACGGTTTGCATAAGGAAGATCAACCATCTTCCTAGTAGAGTAGGATGAATTTGTCCTTCAACTGTATCTTGTTTTCTTCTTCTTATTAAGAAAATCACTTACAGTTTCTATAAATTTTCTTTTATACATTTCCTATCATTTCAAGGAAGTATATTCTTTAAAGAATATAACGAGTCTTGCTTAAGTATTTCTACTTTAGCCAAATACCCCCACATTTGAGGTATTTATAAAACGGCTTATGAATATTTCATAATTCGTCATCATTGAATATTTCCTTTCTAAGGATCCATTTGTAACCCAATGGTTAGCATTATGGAGGAAGATCAAATAACTTCCAAATATATAATGATCCATTCTTTTAACTGTTAACATTTAACAGTTTCTGTTAATACTAGAAGTTCATATCAAATAGAACTTATGTATTTAGCTTGTACCCCCACACTTGAGGTGTACCTCCACATATCAAATATTTTATGAATATCCTAATTCATAATTGTGTAGGCTTCTCAAGAACTTAACTAGAAACTTAACAGAAAAAGATAACGGAGATTGGAAACAAAAGAATTCAAGTCGAGTCTTGTATTTAATACAATCTCCGTAAGAAGTTATTGCCCCGCACAGGTGCTTACGGTTTATATGGCAATCTTCTAGTAAGATAAAACGACTTATAAGTAAATGATAGGAGCACTCCAAATCAAATACTCTAGCGAACAACACAATGTTTGGAACTTTGGACTTTGAAGAATTTAATGCAACAATATGCAAAGATTTGGATATGTTAATCTATCTTACTAGAGGGTAGGAAGGGTCAAAATACTGTATATGATAATTGAAATTCGGAGGAGGAGGTATATATAGAGAGTCAAGGGGTTTGTGTCTTTTCCCACAAAGAGACACAACTTTTCTGTTTGAAATAGTGCCTGTTCAGGATCTGCTCGGCCGAGTCAAGGAACTCGCACGGCCGAGCACCAGGCTGCACGGCCGAGTCAAGAGACTTGCACGGCCGTGCAAATCATACTGCTCGGCCGAGAGCGGCGTAAGCCTCGCCCGAGCAAACTTGTCCGAGACTTTTGGCCAATTTATGTGCTCTGCTCGGCCGAGTCAAGGACTCTGCCCGTAGAGCACATCAAACAAAACTAAACACCCTTTAATTAACTCTCGTTAAGTTACAAAAGATCATTGTCATTAATTCTCATTCACCCTAAATGGTTTTGAGACATTAAATGAGTTTAATAATCTACAACAAATGTAGAATACATTTTGTAACTAGTTCCGTTAACACATAACGAACTTTCGTTAGAAATCTAGGTCAACGTTAAGTCAAACTTAACTTTCCGTTACCCATTTCCAACAAAGACCAGTAATGGGCTGTATCCAAGTTATTCTTGAAGAAGCATGAACATTGCATGCATTGTTCGGCAGGACACTTGGAGAATTGGTTCAAGGTCCGATATAAGTATTCGAATAAACATTTAAAAAATATTAATTATAATATTTATAATTGAGTATAAATAAAAAGATTTAAATTTTTGTTAGAATAACTAAATTAATGAAAAGTTATTTTTTAAATTACTTTCGTATTAACGATAAAAAAAAATTGAAAAAAAATGGACAAAAATTTTCATTAGGTGTTCACATATACTCCCTCCTCTCAGAAAATGCTTCACCTTTTATTCAAAATGGCGTCCGGTTTGAAGCTTCATTTTTTCTAAAATGGAAATGTTTTATTAATATTTAATTATACCCACTCACTATTTCCTCCACTCATTCTCTCTCCTAATTCACTATTACACTCACAACATTTTTTAAATTTATTATTTCCTCTACTAATTCTCTCTCCTATTTTTAAATTATACTCATAATATTTTTTCTTCCTACCTATTTTTTTAATTTACGTGTCAAATCAAAAATAGTGAACCATATCCTAGGACTGAGAGACTAAAAGTGTTACCGACTAAAGGGCCCATAATTCATTCATGAACTTGACTTTTGCTTTAGACTTTGGCTCAAATTGGAATTAAGTGCTTTGAAATTGGGCCCACCTTCAGTCTCCGCTTTTGAAGTTAAACGGAAAGTCTATTTTGGGAATATAGTGGACACTATGAAAGCGGTCCATCATGTCGTCTAGTACGACACGCGGCTGCTTCTTCCATGGTTAACATCATCACGCGCTAGATCGTCTAGATTTATCCACGTGTACTAAGTAATAGATATTCATCGTTGGATAATATACTTTGACCTTTATGCTTTTATTCCTGAACCCAGTGACGGATCTGCACCTAAGTTATTGATGATGTCAATTTCTTTCCGATAGTCGTTCACTCGTACAACAATTTGTGATTTTTTTAGATTCTTTTGTGGGAGGTTGCCCAGCTGCTCACCGGTGGTCGCTCGCTTCTTTAGCGTTCCAAATTATCTATTAATCCTTTTTTTTTCTAAGCAAAAACGATGTTATTTTGTTTAAAAAAAAATGGTGCTGCAGGAGCACCATCAGGCACACAATGAAATCCGCCCCTGCCTGAACCTCTCATGAAAAATCATCATCGTCTGGGAATTTAAAACAAATGCTCAAACAAATTTTGCAGGAATTAATTTCAAATGAAATTCCTCTCGCATAAGAAGATCATGTACAATGGTTTCAGCATCATTTTCAATTTTCAGTTTCAACATCCACTTTATCACTTCACATTAGTTTCTCTCTCCTCTACCTAATTTATCAACATTCTTTCAATTTTTACACTTTACAATGGTTTTGTTTATAAAAATTCAATACCCTTTCAACTAATCATCCTATCCCCCACCACTTTTATTTTATTTTATATTTTTTATTTTTATTATTAGTAAAATTATTATTATTATCATTTATAATTAAAAAAAATACTTCATACTCAATTAATTTTCTGTAATTGCAATTAAATAAATACGAAAGATGACGATAATTATTATTAAAACAAATAAAAGTTACAATAAGCTTAGCTCAGGACACAAGTAATTATAGACAAATAAGTATACGCTTAGCGTTATGATAAGCGCCTATCCATTTGCTCAATATCTTGTTGATATAATTATAATGATTTCTGCCGTCAACTCCATCACGAGGAGGGTCAAATGAGCAATGGTCGTTACAGTAATTCGCAATTTTACCCCAATACGTATTGCCTTTTTGATTTCTCCCGATAATACTGTCTGTTCCATATTTAATTCACCCACTAATTAGCACTAAATTTTCATTAGTGGTCCATTTGGGACTTCTTTTGTAAGCAGTGGTTGAACCCTCTGCAGTTTGTGCGTCTTCGTGAGCACCTCTTATGCTATCAAGAGTCATTTGTGTTGAAAATTCTGAAAATTCAGATGCTCCAAAATTTTCAACATTTTCATTTATCATTGGCATATAAGGATTAGGATTATAATAAGAGGGTCGTTGAAATTCCATCCCATAATATGGATGAAAATTTGGCACAGCTGAAGGCATGTTGAAATTTGGTGGAAAATAAAATTTTGGTATGTTTTGAGGATGTTGTTGGTTGGAAGATTGATTTTCAAATTGAAAATTATTAGGATATTGTAGTTAAAAGGAAAATACCCAAAATTTTGAGTATTGAAATGGTTATTATTGGGATTCATTTCACTACAAAGATATTGAAAAATTAAAAAGAAAAATTAACAAATGATAATTAAGAAATTTATATGAGAAAAAGAGGGGGGGTTTTTCTGTGTCCAAATCAAATTTAACAAGTCTCTATTTATAGAGAAAAAATAATGAATTTGGTGTTAAAAAAATTATTATAAAATAATTGAGGTCAAAGAAATCGGATAAAAAAAAATATGAAATCCAATCAACCAATCATAGCCTGTCACGTGTCCCAATAAAAAAATGAATTTCCGTCTTCATACACGCGTCTCTATCGACGCATGTATATCACGCGCCATGTCGACCCAATAGGTGTGCGCCACATTTCATTGAATCCGGCCCATCTCATTTTATCAACATATTGAAAATTTTCAACACAAAAAATTTTTCAACACACTTTAAACATACCTTGCAATGGTTTTAACACCAAAAATATTTTTTCAACACCCATTATTTGGTCCATTGTAGATGGTCTAACACCAAAAACATTAAAAAAAACGTTCGCCGGACAATAACTATTGAAACACTAGTGTTTCAATTTGTTCACAACGTTACTTTTTTATTACTAGTGTTTAATAATTAGTTATTTTTATATATAAATTAGTGTTATAAAAAAATAATATTATAATAATTAATAAAATTAGTTGTTCACTTGTTCTATAGTTCACATTAAAAATAAAAATAAAAATATTAGAAAAGAACTGCTATAAAACAAGATGCACAACAGTTTCAAGGATACGACACCAAAAAAAATTAGGTATTATCGCCGTGAAACTCAATCACACAACAAAATGTTTTGCTAGTCAATTTTTGTCCATCTAGAAAAAACAAAGAAGATTCTGAAAACTGCCCTTTTTTTTTATTTCAAACGACAAATTAATTTTCTTTACAAAATAAGAAAAAAGATGGCAATGTACAAAGGACGAGACTTAACCCAAATATCAATAGTTCTATCTTTTAACCTGTAACAATGATTTTTTCGATCTAAATCTTGAGATGTTTGAATTACACTTCAAATTAAACTTAGACACTACCTTAATTTGACATTTAAGAAATCCTCTCTCAAATAAAGAAAAAATAATTTTTTAATATTTGTCATCATAAAAAACAACCATATTAGGTAAATTGTTAGGATATCGAGAGATATTCTCAAGAAAGTTACCTAAGTTGGTATTGAGCCAGCTTGTTTGCTTAGTTAAGAGTATTTCCAATTATAATACTCCCTCCGTTCCTAAAAGATTATTCTGTTGTACATTTTGCAATTATTAAGGAAGAGCTTCACCTTCTTGTACCTTAGTAGATTTGCACTAACATTTATGCCTAAGTTTAAAAATGGGACATACTTTTTGGGACAAATCAAAATGGCAAATGAAACAATCTTTCAGGAATGGAGGGAGTAATATTTACTATTAGAATAAGTATAATTGTTAGAATCTTAATAGAATTAAGAACCAAAATATATTATTTATTATTTTCATCTCAAATATTACATAAGCTAGAGGCTCATATTTATACATAAATCATATGAATCTTAATTCTATTAAGATTCTAACAATTCTTCTTATTTTAATAGTAAATATTATTATAATTGGAAATACTGCTAACTAAGGTAACTTTCCTAAATTGACATAAACCATATGAATCCTAATTCAATTAAAATTCTAACAATTCTCCTTATTCTTATAATAAATATTATGCTAATTAGAAATACATCTAAATAAGGTAATTTTTCTAAGTTGACTCAATACTAACTTAAATAAATTTTTTGAAAATATCTCTCAATATCATAACATAAACACATATTTCAGTCATTCCGTAATAAATATTACGCTATATTGTTATATATCTATTGATTTACCGCGAAATATAAATATGCAAAACGAACATATTAATTTTTTATGTCACAAACAACATAATGGTAGCTTTCAAAGTTTTAAGCAAAATGAGTATATGGACTTTTTTTTTTTTCCAAACTACGATTTATTATTAAACAAAAATCATATATAAGTTATTTTACAAGTACTGTAGTAAAAAAAAATTGAACTATTTTTCAATTTGTGAGTATCAACCTTGCAAATAGGTCATGCTAATCTTCTTTATATCGTTTTAATTTTATCATATGTCTCCGAGAGGATGGTATACGGACAATTGGAAGTTATTGATAACATTGTACCTATAGGTATCATTAGGGATGACAACGGCAACGGGTTGAGCTCGGGTCGAAATTGGTAAAATCCGGTTTCAATTTGACAAAACAAATGAAAATATCAAACCCGTCCAACCCGATGATCAATAAACCCGAACCCGATTCGGACAAAATGGTGCTAGCCTATTTTTGAGTTTTGGCTCAAATATTCTAATTAGCTCAAACCCAACAACAGAATCATTTTGATATACTCCCTCCGTCCCACCTCACTTGACACCCTTGAGGTGGGCACGAGAACTAAGAAGAAAGAATAAAATAAAAAAAATGTGTGGTAAAAAATGAAGAAAGAGAATGAGTGGGGTAAATAGTAGTATTGGTTGAATAAATTGAGTGGTGGAAAATGAAGAGAGAGAATGAGTGGTGGGGTAGAGTGAATATAAAATTATAAAAAGTAGGTTATTTTGGAAAGTGTCAAGTGAGCTGAGACGGACCAAAATGAAAATAAGTGTCAAATGAGGTGGGACAGAGAGAGTAAACAACAATAACAGTGTAATTAGGGATATGTGGAAGGGTCCTAAAGGATTATCAAACTCGGACTCGAATCTGCCGAGTTTTGAAATGTTGTTATCAAACCCGCCCACTCAAACCGAAATATGACTTAGAAACTTATGAGAAAATTACCATCCCTAGTACTCCCTCCGACCCACCTTAAGGTTGAACCTTGAGGTGGACACGCTTTTTAAGAAATATAATTAAAGTGGATAGAAAATTTGAAGAGAGAGAATGTAAAAATTAAATGTGTGGTAGGGAATAGGAGAGAGAATGTAAAAGTTAAAAATATTTAATAGGAGAGAGAATGAGTGGGAGAATGTGTGGTAGGGAATAGGAGAGAGAATGATTTTTTTTGTAAATATATGGAGATGATAAGGGTATAAATATATAGAAAACTTTCCATTTAAGAAAGTTAAACCTTGAGGTGGGACGACCCAAAAAGAAAAGGTTAAACCTTGAGGTGGGAAGGAGGGAGTATCATCTTTCGAAATGAAAGAGGAGAACAATAGCATTAAAAATACTCAATAAGACTACCCACAATGCGGGATGAAATGGGGGATGAAATCCCATTTAAATCCCATTTCATCCCACTGAATCCTTGCAATGGCTAAATGAAACTGGGATGGATTAATTCACGGGATGAAATGTTTCATCCCGGATGAAACACTGCTTTTGCTTTTGCTTTTGCTTTTTTTTCTTTTTCTTTTTTTAGTCGCCACGAGTCAAGACCTTATTGGTCTTGACTTTATCACTTTTTCACCCAATTATTTAAACTCAATTATCTCATAATAAATGATTTAAAAATAAAAAGAAAAATTCACCAAAATTCATCATTTTTTTTCCTACAAATTGAAATAAGTTTCATTTGATTTGGACACAAAAAAAAAACACTTAGTTTTCAATTTGGGTTGAATTATTACCTAGTAAATTAATTTTTTTTTTAATTTTTTTTCACCAAAATTCATCATTTTTTTCCCTACAAATTGATATAAGTTTCATTTGATTTGGACAAAAAAAAAACACTTAGTTTTCAATTTGGGTTGAATTATTACCTAGTAAATTAATTTTTTTTCACCAAAATTCATCATTTTTTCCCTACAAATTGATATAAGTTTTATTTGATTTGAACACAAAAAAAAAACACTCACTTTTCAAAAACAGAGAATATAAATAAAATAAAAGTGGTGGGGTATAGAATGATGAGTTGGAAGGAATTGAAATTTAATTTAAGTTAGTTATCGTAGGGGGTCACTACCAGAAAAAGGTCATTTAGCGACGGAATTAACAGCGACGGAAATATTCCGTCGCTAAATAGCGGCGGAATATAGACTTTAGCGTCGGAATTATTTTGGCGTCAAATTTAGCGACGGAATTTAATTCCGCCGCTAAATTCCGCCGCTAAAACGAATATTCCTTGAATATTCGTTTATTTCCGCCGCTAATTTGGCGGTTGATTTACCGACGGAATATTCCGCCGCTAAATCTTTATCAGCGACGGAATTATTCCGCCGGTGAAAATATATCATTTTTTTATTTTTTTACTTATCAGCGTCGGAAATATTCCGACGGTGAAATTAAAATATTTTTTATTTTTCTTTTTGAAATATTACATCGACGGAATATTTCCGACAGTGAAATTAAATGTTTTTTTTTTTTATTAAACACCGACGGAATATTTCCGCCGCTGATAATTTAAAATTTTTTTATTTATCAGCGACGAAAATATTCCGTTGCTGATAATAAAATGTAATTTTTGTTTATTTTTAGAACTAATTAACAAAATAACAAACTAAAAAACATTAAAATATCATAAATATTTATGATATTTTTGAAAAAATAAATAAATCATAAATATTTATTAATTTTAATTTTATAATGCCATTATTTTTATTTATATAAAATATGAAAGTTATTTTAAATTACTCTCAAAAAAATAAATATGAGTCAATAAATATTATTTTTGAAAAAATAAATAAATTATAAACCCTAAACCTAATACCCTATATACTATACACTATATACCCTATACCCTATACCCTATACCCTATATACCCTATACCCTATACCCTATATCCTATACCCTATACCCTATACCCTATACCCCTATACCCTATACGCCTCCCTATACCACTATAATTTATACCCTATACCCCATACCACATGCCTCTATACTCTATACCCTTGCCCATGCCCTACGCTTACCTATGCCTATACCCTATACCTCTATACTTATACTCTATACTTATACTCATACTCTATACCCTATACTTGTATACCCTATACTTATAGTCTTATACCACTATACCCTATACCCCTATACCCTATACCCTATACCCTATACCCTATGCCCTATACCCTATACCCTATACCCTATACCCTAACAAATATGTCATCACCCTTTCGCTTGAACTTTGGGTGCTTTTTCTGTTGTAGTACAAAGACTATGTCCTCGAAACGTGTCGTGAGCTTCATCGGCTTCTCCGGGAATGTAATTTTCTGTCCATTTTGCATACCCTTCTCCACAACCACTTCCAAGACCTTCTTCTCCGTACAATGCAAGGGCCCTGGAGATGATGACATGCACGGTGGTGGGGGCCGAGAGTGCGGTGTGCTCAGCAGTAATGATGTGGGTCTTTGTTTTCTAGATATCTTAGTTATTACATATGAGACAATAATCTCCGTGAGTGTTATCTAATAGTCAAGTTAGTTCCTAGTTTTGTATAACCCTAAACCCTAAACCACTAAACCACTGAAACCCTAAACCCCCTAAACCCTAAACCTACAACCCTAACCCCTAAACCACTAACCCCTAAACCCCTAACCCCTGAAGCCTAACCCCCAAGCCCTAAGCCCCCTAAACCCTAAACCTTAAACCCAACCCTAAACCCTAAACCCTAACCCCTTCCCAACTCCTAAACCACTAACCACAAACCTAGCCCTAACCTAAACCCTAAACCCTAACCCCTAAACCTAACTTAAACCCACAAGCTCACAAACTAAACCACTAAACCCTGTAAACCCTAACCCTAAACCCTAAACCCTATAGGGTATGTGATATAATGTATAAAAATAAGGTATAGGGTATAGTGTATAGGGTATAGGGTATAGGGTATAGGATATAGTGTATAGGGTATAGGGTATAGTGTATAGGAGTATAGGGTATAAGTATAGTGGTATAGGGTATAGGGTATAGGCATGTATAGTGTATAGGGTATAGGGTATAGTGTATAGGGTATAGGAGTATAATTAATATACAGATAGGGTATAGGGTATAGTGTATATAGGGTATAATATAGTGTATAGTGGTATAGTGGTATAGGATATAGTGTATAGGGTATAAGGTATAGGGTATAGTGTATAGGGTATGTGGGTATATGGTATAGAATATAACAGATAGGGTATATGGTATAACAGATAGTGTATAGTGGTATAAACAGATAGTGGTATAGGTATAAGTATAGGGTATAGGTATAAGTAGGGTATAGGGTATAAGTATAGTATAGGGTATAGTGTATAAGGTATAGGGTATAGTGGTATAGGGTATAGAGAGTATAGTGTATAAAGATAGTGTATATGGTATAGGGTATAGTGTATAAGGTATATGGTATAGGGTATAGGTATGTGTGGTATAGTGTATAGGTATAGTGTATAGGGTATAATGGGTATAGGGTATGTGGTATAGGGTATATAGGGTATAGGCTATAGGGTATATGGTATAGGTTAGAGAGTGTATAGTATATAGGGTATGAGGTTTAGGGTTTATAATTTATTTATTTTTTCAAAAATAATATTTATTGACTCATATTTATCTTTTTGAGAGTAATTTAAAATAACTTTCATATTTTATATAAATAAAAATAATGGCATTATAAAATTAAAATTAATTAATATTTATGATTTATTTATTTTTTCAAAAATATCATAAATATTTATGATTTATTTATTTTTATATAAATAAAAATAATGATATTTATTAAATTAAAATTTTTTCAAAAATAATATTTATTGACTCATATTTATTTTTTTGAGAGTAATTTAAAATAACTTTCATATTTTATATAAATAAAAATTATCATCAATTATAAAATTAAAATTAATTAATATTTATGATTTATTTATTTTTTCAAAAATATCATAAATATTTATGATTTATTTATTTTTATATAAATAAAAATAATGATATTTATTAAATTAAAATTAATAAATATTAATGATTTATTTATTTTTTCAAAAATATAATGAAAACAATTATATTTATTAATAATAGCGGCGGAAATTTTCGTCGCTGAATTTAAAATCAGCGGCAGAAATTTCCGTCGGTGAGAGTGCCATGTCATCGATCCAGTGAGCGTACGTATAGTTTAGCGTCGGATTCTGACGACGGAATATTCCGCCGCTAAATATTAATTATAGCGTCGGAATTTAATTTCCGCCGCTATAATTAATATTTAGCGGCGAATATTCGTCGTCGGGGAAAATTATAAATACTCATTTAATCCCTCAGATATCAATTACTTATCATTTCCCCCTCTCTCTCTTCCCTCTTTCTCTCTCTTCCCGCTCTCTCTGCGACCTGTAAGCTAAGAATCGCCGCCGTCCGTCCACCTCTCCACCGTCTCCGCCGTGACGAAGCTTCGCCGTCCACCATCTCCACCGTCTTCACCATCTGCGTCTCTCTCTCCCTCTCGAAGCGATCCAATTTCTCAATCCTAGCTCTCTCGTCAAGGTACGTGATTTCCCCTTGTTAAACTACATTCGATTGTATTTTTGTTCATCAATTATAGTGCTGATGCGGTTTTTGCCAATCTAAGTGGTCTCCTTATTTGTAATAGTCGATCCAATTTCTCAATCCTAGCTCTCTCTCTTCAAGGTACGTGATTTCCACCGTCTCCGTCGTGACGTAAGCTTCGCCGTCCACCAATTTATTTGTTTCTATTTTCTTTTTGTTTTCGTAGAGATTGGGCTTTCTTTTCGATTTACTGTTTACATTTGTGTTTCTATTGCTTAGTTATGGAGATTAGGTTTTTTTTTTTTTTTTTAACTGGAGTTTTTAATCGAGTTTTTGATTTGATTTATTGGTAATGTATTCAGCTTTGGGAGTTTGAGTCATTAAAATTTTGTGTGAGTATGTTGTGCGTGTGTGTGTGTTCTTGTTGTATGCGTATGTGTGTGTCATGCGTGTGGTGCAGAATGTGTTT